>JAVXUO010000855.1:0-86722 GCA_033065855.1 Escallonia rubra | reverse complement strand
TATGCCTTTCGGTGGCATAAGGCTTGCATTAGAATCTCTCAATAGTTAAAAAGTGCGCCCCACTAACTTCGTTACTGTATAGTCAATTCTTTTTATTTTTTTGGTCTGACCACCCGATACCCGGACACCACATTGGGAGCCGACCAATCCGGGTTGGAGCCGGGTGGGACCACAGGGGTGACAAAGCTCTCCCTACCAAATTTTTAACGCAGCTGCATTCCCAGTGCTCGAACTCGAAACCTCTGGTTAAGTTAAGACAACCCCCTACCAGCTGACCTAACGCTCTTTATGTGAATGATAAAATACTTCTCAAATTTGCATCTGTCTTTCGAGGGATTTAAGTTGGATACGACTAAAGGAGTCATTAGCTCATCTTTCCAAAAGAAAAGAAAGAGCACATATACGATTTCAAACTATAGTTAGAGGCAAAAGATGCGAAAACCAGGAAAAGTAAAGGCAAGGGACCAAAAGATTGCATTAGAAAACTTGGCTAGGACTAAAAAAACCTCTCTCTTTTGGTTTATTTTGGCTGCCCTGTCGAATCATGGACTCAAATGCTGAAGGTAGTTTATATTGTAAATGTAATTTGAAAGTACAAGACCATAACTATGATCTGATGATAATGATATCACTATAATCTTTTCAACGTAGTAATCTCTTTCTAGACATGATTTCGTACACTATGGAAAGGACTAGGATCTTTCACTAAATGCACTTCACTGACAAAAGATTGTCGTTATAAACTTTAGCAATTGCTAAAAATACTCTTAGTCGTAATTTTTTATAACTGACTTTAAATACATTTAGCAAAAAAAAAAGTTATAAGGATAATGATTGCCGTTCCGAAAGAGATGATGAACAAGAGATGATCCGTATAAAAAAAAAATACTAATATTATACCTTTGAGTTTTATGCCGAAGCAATAAAGGCACTTGCCAAATAAAATATTTTGTTACCAATTTTGTGACTTTAGAATGATGAGATGGTTATTCATTTGATTTAACACTCAACAATCAAAACAAATTGTTTAAAATCCTTCATTTCATGCATGATAATCTGACATAAAGGCCTATAGACCAATATTTGGTAATGTGTACTGGCAGAGATTCTCCAAGAGGTCATCCATTAGAAGATCTTTCTACTACTCTGCAAGTACATCTCTAATCTGAGGCATTTGGTTTCTTCTAGATTTTGGTGACAAAGCATTTATTGACTCTATTCGTCTGTGTTAAATAGCTTGTCTAAGGGCCAGCACCTCAAAAACAACACTCTCATTTTGCTCCAAAACAATACCAATTCTTAAGAAGAACTAGTTAATGATTGTTGAAACTAATAGTAATAGTTGATGCTTGAGCTCCATTTTTGCTCTGATAATTAATGCCTGGATTTAGTTTTAGCCTAACATAGAAAAGTTGGAACTGATGTTGTTAGAAGTATCAATTCAAAAACTAGTTTTAAAAAAGAGATGATTAATGTGCGACAGAAGAACATCGCGATCTCATTTTGTGGTAGAGGGAGTGAGTATTTGAAATAGAATTACTTGAGATATGTGAAGGTGAGGATTGAGTATGAGATCTTTAAGTACGTACAAGAATTTTCTTCATAAATGCCTTAATACCCCTTAAGTTGTTTTCTTATTTCATAAAAATCCATGGCTAAATTATTTGCTGAAAAACCGATAAGTAAGGAGAAAAAAATGGAATCTGAAAGAAGATGAAAACTGGAAAAAGTATTCATATTGCTTCTAGGTCCTAATAAGTTCATTGTTGAAAATGATCCTATATAGCGGATTGGATAAAAGAAAAACAAAGAAGCGGAAATATTTGTTTGTACCAAAAAAAAAAAAAAATCACTTGATTGGCAGTTCTTTAAGTAAGAGTTGCTCCAAAAGATGAGAAGGAGGAAAAAAAGAAGGTGATTGATAGGAGGAAATACACTACGCATGCATGACAATTTGTATTTATATTTTTTTTGAATCAATTGTAAGTTAGTCTTACAAGCCAGCTTGTGTGCACCATATTAAGTCTACTTTTTTTAGGCGTCCAATGGAAAACTGTACATGCACCGCTTAGAGATTAAAAAGGAAGCAATTTCTAGTGGTCTACCCGGAAGAGACCTTTAAGTGAAGCCCACAAGAACATAATAATCCCAAGACTTGTCTGTTTGTTAATTTGAAGTTCCAACATTACTTTATGAATTGCTTGTATATGGTTCTCTGAACAAGTGTAACAGGGTCAGCTAGATGTAAGTGAATGGCCTCGGTGAACTTAGATATAAGAAGTCAGCCAATTCGTTCATAAAGGTTAAAGTTACCAAGATGAGAAACCTTGTAGGAAAACTCGACGACAACAACAACAGAAGATGTTTGAGCTATTTCCAAAAGCAGTTTACTACTCCATTAGTGGCAGCTTAAGTAAGTTTAACTCTACCGCCAGAGCTCAACAAAGATTCGTGAAACTCAAATATCAATTCCCAAAAAATAAAAAATAAAAATTGACATGATCGTAGCTGGGATGTAATTTACGTTGCATGGCCTTCTTTTTCTTCTTTTCTATACACATATATGGTTCTTTTTCCTTTCTATGTCATGTCACTTTGTAACTGGAATGGGAGGCATGGTAGATCGCCTCATTAGTTTATCATGGAAACTATCCCCAGGTTGCTCTTTAAGTTGCAAATTAGAGCAAAAAACACCACCAGAAACCAAAAGAAAAAGAGTAAAGAAGAGAATATATAGTTTTAATCTAGTTTCTGCTCTTAATGATAACGTTGATTGGGTACATGCACCATACAACTTGGATAGAAATTATTAATAATGAAGCAAGTAAAAGAAGGCGGTGCTAGCAATTGTAGAAGCAAACACAAGAGATATGTTCCTTATCAAAGGTATGGCAATTCCCATCGCCATTGAACTTTTCTCGACAATCTTGAGCACACATGCAAGGCTCGCAGTCATAATTCAGGAACTGAGTGCATCTGAAGGCTTGAGCTTCCATCACTGCAACTGCAAATTGCAAAAATAGTGCAGAAATCAGTTCTATCTCAAGCGAGGCATGCTGTGATATCCGTTTCATCTATGTGAGAGTTGAATGATGACTTCCACACACACACACACACACATCTTCAACGAGGGCTCTAAAGTCCTTCAGGTTTAATACTAAAACCTCAATGCCCTCCCCCTTACCCTAAAGGGATGACATTGTGTAAACAGCAAGCATCGACCATTTTTATACGCAGAAGCACAAGAAGAAAAACTAAATTGTGCAATTAGAGATCTTAAGGGTTCAACAAAGCACAAATACTCTCAAAGAGCAGGACCTATAACAAGGTCGAGGGCACCGCAATTGACCCTTGATGGTGGTTTGATTCTAAGCATCCGATCTGGCGACTTTTATGATCTAGCATTCAAGTCAAGATTATCATGGTGGAAGGAGCAAGAAAGCACAAGGATCCCAGTCCCTTCTAATTTGGTTCACTGATGATATGCATGCAAGTAAAATCCCGTAAAAAATTCAGAGAGAAATCTATAAGCATTGCAAGTACTACTGGTAATTAATTTTTTTTAACTTAAAAACGCAAAAATCAACTATAAGTAGGAACTGAGTATCAGACCAAACATGTAACTGCAAAAAATTATATTCCAATTTAGGAAATGAGCGTGTAAAACAAACCTGAGAAAACAAACAATAGGAGCAGGAATGGGGAACAGGAAAACTTATCCATATGTTGATCGAGACTTAATTCAGACTTAATTCAGAGGGTTTGTTGATGAAGCTCAACAACTCCATCAAAGGTGAATATTTATAGAGAGATTGAGAGGGTGTTGTGTGTGTGTTTCGGTGTTTGTTGGTGTGGGCGGGAGGCAGTGTAATTGCACAAAGGTGGCCATAACCAAAAAAGGATATAAAATCATGGCCAAGTAATTTGAAAGCTATCCCAAATTTTAAAATGAAAATCCATACCCTAATGACGAGCAAATCTGGCCTGTACTTATTAAGTACTACTTAGCTAATCCGTTTTAGAAGAACAGAAAGTTAATCTTTAACCAATTTCCTTCCTTTAATCGTACTAAAGACGGGGCTAGAATGGGAAAAAAGTTAAGTGTAATTGCAGCAAATTACGTGAGAGGTGAGTTGGTTTTCAACCACACTGCCCAATATACCTCATATGCCAACTATTACATAACTCTAAAGTGCAAGGCAATGTTGAAATCTTGGCATCATGCCATCTCCATGTAGAAAAAAAAATTAAGTGTGCACTAGCATAGGAAAGTGTGAATTTACATTTGATGTATCCGGGTCTGCTCTTAACTGCACCCAATATACGTATTATTTTCAGGTAAAGTCGCTCAGTATAGTTAGACAAGGAGGAATTTTTTAACGAGTCAAGTGTTTAGGATCGACTTAATGTGTGTCATCAATGTTTAATATAAGAATTTCATTATTCTTATCATGCATCAAATGTTTCTATATTGAGATACGCGTGTAGAACTACTTATTTCCACATTGAGAAAAGGTGAAAAAAAAAATAAGTTGGGCATATATAGTTGGATCGATCAAGTTCTATTAACTTAAGCTTTTAGGTCGAGCTGGCTCATCTTTCACATACGAGTCTTTTGATTTTGAACACATGATTCTTCGCAATCTCCCTGACATGGTATCAAGGCCCGTGGTGGCGACATGGGTCTTGCACTCGTGTCGGTGGCTCTTAGAATACTGGTTGGTCGGACGCAAAGGAAAGATTTTAGGTGGGTGGACTCCCATGTGATAGGAGATCGGTGAGATACACGTATGGAGTTACTTAGTCCTATATCGAGTAAGTATGAAAATAAGTTGGGCATATACAAACAACATAACATGTACCGGAAAGATTGAAGGCTTAGGGGCTGATTGACAGGGTTTTTTTTTGCTCTTTTTTTTTCAGTTTTGAAAATTGGAAAAAATAGGAGTGTTTGGTACCACTTTTTTTTTCAATTTAAAAAGTGGCTTTTTAAATTGTAGAGTAAAAAAAAAAAAGAGGAAAAAGCTCTTTTCGTTTTCACTTTAAATTTTTTTTTGAGACCTCCACCACAACTCACCCACCGCCGATAGCCACCGCCCGGCAGCCACAGACAGCCACCTCCGGCCGCTGGCAGCCACCACCGGGCGGCGGTGGGCGGTGGCCACCACCGCCCGACAGCCACCTCCGGCCGCCGGCAACCACCACCGGGCGGCAGCCACCTCTGGCCACCACCGCCGACAGTCACCGCCGGCAGCCACCGCCGCCCGACATCCACCGTCGCCCGTCGACAACCACCACTGTCGGCATCCACCATCTCCGGCCGCCGGCAGCCACCGCCGGCCACCACCATCGTCGACCACCGCTACGCCCCACCATCGCCACCGCAAACCACCACAAAAAAAAAAAGTCAAAATAAAAAGGTTACTAAACACAAACAAAAACAAAAAAAACCTATTTTAGGCTTAAGGGAGACCTCTTGCTTGTTTTGGAATGACTCGATGTTTAGGTTTTTTTAGTAAACAAATAAGAGTGATGAAGTAGTACATTGTGAACGAGGTGACAAAAATGTTTTGGAATGACTCGATGTTTTTTAAGCCTCACGGAGTTGTTGAAATAAGATAGAACGCATAACTGTCTACACCCGCGGTCGCATTTTTGCGCCACTTTAGGGTTTATCGTAAAGAAATTCAAAATTGGGCGCTTAGAAACTCCCTCTGCCGGCGAGTGGATATTATCTAGGCGCCATTGTATCTGAATTTATCTCCTTGATTCTTACCCACTCGCCTTCTCTACCTTTGCCACTCGACCCCTCACTGTTTTTCTTCATATATCTAGCTTCATTGTTTCTCTGCTTTTGCTGTAGGTGAGCCCTAATTTTTGGTCTTTCATATAATTCATGTAAGTACTATCTCTACATCTCTACCACTTCTCAATTTTGACACGCATCTTGATTTTATGAATGTACATATGTATCAAATTTTGATTTCACGGTTGTGCCTTGGAAAAAAATAAATGTTTGTTCTCTGCTTTTATCCCAAAGTTTAGAATTGTGCTTAGATTTGTTGGTGTGGGTGAGCATGCGATAGAAGATTTTTTGTTGTAAAAATAGATTCGATAACCAAAATTGATGTTCTTTATTGAATGCCTGTGGAAATAATGAACGAAAATGATTTCTCAGTAGTATCATATGCATTGGTCAATGTGAGACCATCAAGAAATTATTAGACCCTTGTTACAGTTTTCTTATGTTTTGGGGCACGAGGTAGTAGCTAGAGAAAAGTGAAGGAGTTAATTTTTTTTTTCGTGATTTCTCCAAGTTTGTCGTAAAAAAGGTAAGTTGTAATATTGTTGGAACTTGAAAAGTTCAATTAACTTGTAATTTCCAGATTATCTAGAAAGGTAGTCAAAAGAATTCTAGAGTCTTTGAGTTAAATGAAGTAGTTGGAAGATGAAAGATTGTACTCTAGAAGTGTCATTGGTAATTATAAACAGGTGTCATGTATGGTGTTGAATTAAGCCACTAAAGATGGCCTAATGTGGCCATTAAGAGTGTCTTCCCCTCTCTCCTAGTATCCATATCTTGTACTACGATTTTTCATCATTGTATAAAATTCTAACAAATGTCTATTTTATTGGATGTCATTGTTCGGTGTTCTAGTTTGGTTATGTGTATGTTATTTAACCCTACCGGATGATTTCTATTGCGTGTATGCTCTGGACATGTTTATCTGTTGTATGTAGTTTGCTCTACGATTCCTCCATTGTCTATCAACGCCGGGTCAAAGGCCGCAGGGGCAAGAGGGAGATGCGCCACCTGAGTTTTTGCTTGATGACAGTGATGAGAGGCACAAGGCTGAGATAAATACCGAGGAATTGTTAAGCTGGATGCCGAGGCATTCAACACCGAGATGATTGCAGCATTTGAAGGATCCCACAACCATGGGGCATCCACATTCGGTAATTGCCTTGTTATTTTGGTTAACTCAAGATGTTGCTTTATTCAGTTTAAGATTCTAAATGATAAGCTTATAAACCAATAAAATCGAAATGTAGTCACTATGACCATAATATCATTCTTTTTCCTTCTAACTCTCTGAATTTGTGCTTTTGTAATCACCAATGCACGGGGTGTTTGTTTGAGTGTAAAAGAGAGAAATGCAGGAAAATACTAGCAAATCAGTAAGTGATAGAGCACTTGGAAAGTACTAAAAAGTCTAGGAAGGGATCCGTCTTTTCACCAAGATAACATGCTACGTGACTTTGAGACAACCAAACTTAGAATTGTTACTTCATTTGGAAGCCACTTCAATTTGAGACAGAGATCTAATTAAATCAAGATACATTAATAGCTAGCTTAGTAACTGATGCTGTATTATGAAGATGAGAGAAGTCGAGAGCATAGATAGTTTCATATTAGAGCTTTATCCTGGAGCCTATAGTAGCAGATATTATGAAACAAATATCAGATTCCATCAAGTTTCAGATGTACTTGAGATGTAACATCCAGGACTTTAAGGTTGCAAAGAACTAATTTCTTGTTTCCTTTAGTGTGTAAATCAAACCCAATTAATTCAGGATCTATTTTTCTTATCTTGCTTCCTTGTATATCATAATATGACACCTCTTAAGTATCACCCAATATATTAGCAGCAGCATTCAAATCAACCAGCAAACACACAGATTTTTGTATGTCATTGTCTTGAGAGAATTACAAAATCGAGGGTAAGTCCCAATATTTTGTGCTTGATGAAGACGGTAACCACTCCGCCAGAATATGCATATGAGGGTATTCTAAAGGAGAATTGCATTTTATAGCTTGAATGTTATGATATTAGGTGACAAGGTTGCATATGGGTTTGGTAGATATGCCTTGCTTATTCGGAATGTTTCTATCTGGATGGAGGTAAAAACCTATTTTGTTATTGCAAGGGTATCTAGCCTTAAGGGAGACCTCTTGCTTGTTTCTGCGAATCATCTTGAAGTTATCTGAATAGCAGGATTTACTCACATTACATACTGAAGGAGATACACTTCCAACACAACTATACATTTCTACGAGCTCGCATATCATTTCTGTGCAATTAGCTAACTCATGCATTTCTTAGATTGGGTTCGTCTAGTGTTTGAACAAACGTCTATAGGGTTTATGATCGAGTAATTCTAACAAAGTTGTATGAGTCTCTATGACGAATATCAACAAGTTGTGATAGATTTCTTGATGTTCTTCAAATTATGGTGAAATTTTTTATAATGGTTTATGAATGGGATTGTTTAACTCGTATCAAGTTTTAGTAGCTAAAGCTCTTAGCAATTTGTGTAACCGTTTTCTAATAAACGAAAGAAGGTGACCCCTGGAGGCGCTCAGTGGCTCCGGCTAAAGTCTATTTATCTGACAAATTAAAAAACCAAAAAAGCCAATAGAATCAGCTATGTCGACGCCTATGGCCACTGGCTTAAATAACTAACGCTGCTATAGGTGGCATTGTAAGGCTGCTAAGGAGAGAGCAATGGAGGCCTTTGACTGTCGGCATAGACCCGGTTGGCCACCGGCATAGGTCTACCACAACGCCAGTAAAGCCGTCGATGTTATATGACGCGGTCTTCTGACCTATAGCAGCGTCTTCGACCGCCGGCGGCGTTTTTGTTGTAGACCACATGCCGGGCTTGTTTTGGAAAAATGGAGGTCCAGACCAAGCTCTTGCCCTTAGCCCTAGTAGCTTGGGATAACACTGTTCATCATGCGGGTTGGGCCGGGCCATGGTCCCCTATCCTATTTGACATCTCTGCCTTCCATTGTGTCATACGATGTTCAAACCTAATTATGTTTTCCTAAAAATACAACTTGAGAGACCTAACCTACTGATTGAAAATCGGGAGCATCTTGTCATTTAAGGTAGTCTGATTTCTGTACAGACAAAAGCACCATTTGCCTGTCACTGTGCTTACTAGTAACAGCGGAGCCAGAACTTATGCACGAGGTGGGCACTTAAGATGTCAAATTAACACTCCCAACATTTTCAAAGTTTCATGAACTCAAGGGTTGTTGCCAATATTGATCTGCTCTTATTGAAGTCAATACAACTCATATAACAACTTCAGACTCTCATCCTAGTAAGTGTTTTCAAGAACACCCCATAATCAAGCTTCCAGTTCTGCGCAGGGTTCTGAAGAACGGCCATTAATCAAGACTCTCATCTGGTAAGGTTTGGGCCAATTTTGATTACGCTAAAGATCTGAATCTCAAGAGATTGGAGGTGTTTTGACTTTTCAATAAGAATAAACACTCAAGAGGATGGCAACCGCCACCCATGCGGCCAAAGTGGCTAAAATTCAAAACATTCTGCTGTGCAGTGAACCTATGAACTCACAAACCCAACAACATATGCTACCCAATACTCTTCAAAAATCCCACTACGACCAATTAAAATTTCGAGGGTATCATAAAACCCCGGTAAAGTGAAAGCAATTTCGAGATTCTTGATGATAAAACCCTTTTAACGGGCAGAAACTGAAGAAGCTGCTGAGAGGGACGATGTTTCTTTTCTTTTAATTTTATAATTGGCGGTTAAAGTGCACATCTACTGTAAGGTCAAGGATACGTGAGAGAGGGGCACGACCATGGAAACACTATAAGGTCAACTGGCAGCAGGTGGGCACATGCCCCCCCCCCCCCCCCCCGGCTCCCTATTGCCTCCGCCTCCGCAATTACTAGTAGTTTTGAGTTTTCATAGAGCTATTGCGGTCGTCGTAATGAAACCAAAGTTTGTGGGTAGCCCTTCTATCGGGTTCACAATGTGGCAGTAACTAACCCATTAGTTTCAGATGGCTTTGTGCTATTGCAAGGTGATGAAGACTCTCTTTGGTTATGTACACATTTGGAGAGGGAACCTTGGAGACGAGCAAGGCTTTTATGTGATGTTACTATCGTGATATAGCACGGCGCTATAGAATGCAGCTAATCAAAGAGAAAGACCTGACCAAATTAAAGTGATTCTTGTCTCAAGTTCCACCGTGGCATGCAGCTTATTGGTGAGGGAGACTGTAGACACTAAAAATAATTTTACCAGTCAATGGTAAGTTATTTTTTTTGTGACCAGTCAAATATTCAACGCTCTGGAAATGCAGGCCTAGATGCTGACTTGGAGTCAAACAAGACAACGGGCTCGAAGTCAAAGACAAGTTGGAAGGACTAGTCCAAATAAAAACATTTGGTCCAGTCCATGGTCTTACTGCCAGAAAGTTCAAATAAGTCAAGTTTGACCAAAAGTAATTAAATGAAAATAAATCCATTTAATTAACTGAAGATTGAATTAAGGAGGACAAAAATTCCTTTAATTAAAAGACAGAGCCCCAAATCATGGGTTTTCTAAATTTAACCCCACAACTTTGCCTATAAATAGAGGGTTTCAGTTATGGAAGAAAGACACACTGAGTCTCGGCAAACAAGCCAGCGTTCTGCCAGAACTTTGTCACAAGCATATAACATCTCTAGAATTACGCTTCATTTGAAGAATAATACGCACTAATCTAGTGTCGTTCTTCAATCGAGCATTCTCGACGACGAGGAAAAATCTCTTTTTGATCCTAAACATCAAAGAGATATTCACCTTCAACTGTGGAGATTCTGCAAATCAAGAATTGCCCCCAAGGAAGAAGTCAACGTAGCGGTTCGAGAACAAGTTGTTCTAACCCTTGGATCGTGACCGAAATCGGAGATCGAATCATATTTATTTTTTGATTAAATTATAGAGTGGTGTAACCCTTACTTTTAAACAATATATATATATTTAAATTGTAATTTGTGCATTATTTCTTGTCTCGCAGCTTTAGACATGAAATTTGTGTGGACAAATTTCTGGCAAGCCCGGCGGGACCATTATGTTTCTTATCTCTTTCTCCTAAGAAGATTCTCAAACCACCTTAGATATCAATGGCACCCAAGAAAGTGCAGCAGACTCAACCCATGGAGAACGCCTCAAAAAGTGCCGCCGTGAGGAGCAGTAGTAGCAGCGCTTCAACTGGCCCCGTGACTCGAAGCAGGGCCAGGGATGAAATGGTTGTCCCCAACCAAGTGGTGGTATCAGTTTCTAAGCCGCCGCTCAAGCCACGCGTTCAATTCAAGGAGGTCATTTGTCTCGCGTTACGAGAAATGAGGGGTGTCGGGGATCAAAAGTCCCCCACCTTGAGTTGGAGGAGAATACCCTTCACGAGATGCCTCCACCATCATTCCAGTATGCCTCAGATGCCGACTCCAACACCAGATCACAATCGGGTTCTTCCCCCGGAAGCCTAAAACACCTTGTGTCATCGCCACGCTTCTAGTCACACACTTTTGCACCTCTGGTGACCAGTGTTGTAAAAAGCGCGCCTAGGCACTAGGCACAGCCAAGCTCACTGAGCGCGCCTTGCCTAAGCCTAGGCATAGCACGTTCAATAAGGCGCATGCCTAGTGAGCCTAAGCGCATAGCGGCGATGGAGGCGCAAAGGAAGGCGCACAAAATCTAGCCGTTGGATATGATGTCGTGGCTTTATGTGGTTCACCCAATTTTTATTTTCTTTTAGCTCCACCAAGTCAATCTAAAAAATATTCTAAAGACTAAAGTCTAAATCCAAATCAAAATTCCCAAATACAGTGAAAGTGAAACATAACTCTCTCTATCTCAGTCTCACGACTCTCACCCCTCGCCCGTTCCAGCCCCTTGCTCCAGTCGCGCCGGCCGTCTGCTGCTCCAGTCACTGCCATTGGTCCACTCGTTGTCGCCATCGCGGTCATCGTCACTGTTGCTCCTATATGTCGCAGCTACTCGCCTGTTCCAATTGAAGCAGCTACTCACCTGCTCTACTCCACCCTGCTCACTCTCTCTCTCTCTCTCCAATTTGATGATTTTTTTCACCTCTAACTGTGACACTCCACCTTGCCGGTTTGCTCCAATTTGATGATTAGAGGCATCAAATTCAATCAACTCATGCTGATGCACCAGCAACATTTTAACAATTTTAAAAGCTAGTGTTGTATCTGAGTTCTGTATTTATCTTTGAGTTTGACAGCCAAACCATTTGAAGGTTATGCCGATAGAAAGATGAGAAATGTTTCTGATGATGCCTCGTTTTTGTATATGCAAGTAGACAACCTCTTTATGCGAGGTTCCCAATGTAATTACCTGTATACAGTATATGAATTGGAAGTATATGAATCACCATTGCTCTAGAAAACACCATTGCTAAAAAATTGATTTGGCAGTATATGAATCAAGTGCCTTCAAAGGGGTAATAATAGTCTCCATCTAATCATGCATGCTAGTTTGTTTTAGTGGGTTAAGGGACAATTACCATAATAACGTGCTTGGAAACTAATGGAATTGGATGGACTAGAAGTGTATCAGTTCAACACCTTAACATAAGGTATCATTTTTTAAAAAGAGAATGGTGTGCTACATCAGATTTAGAAAGAAGTATCAACTCCAAGGTTTTCTATTTTAAAGGAAGTTCAGCTTCTTCTGAGAGGTTTCACTGGAGTTGCTCTCTGAATGTTGAAGAACTGTATGCCTGCCTATAAAAATTCTCTGTAAAAATGAGATTGAGGTTTTCTGTAATAAGAGCAAATGATCTTCTATAGTGTATGAGTTTTCCTGACTAGGTAAAAAGTTAAAGTTGTTGGCATTCTCCAAAAATGTGCCCAGCAAATCACCGGTCTCAAGAAAAAAATTCCAAGATTGTGCCACCAGCAAAAGGGCCATTTTCTTCTTGCATGATAATCCTGTTTTAATGTGCGTAATCAATAAAAATTTTGCACTTAGAAAAGATTATAAGTGCAAGCTTAGAAAAGATTATAAATGCAAGCTTATAAGAACAATTTTTTGAATATTGTACATATTTCAATGCTTGCACTTATAATTGCTTGTTTGAAACCGGTGTAACCTATTGTACAAGGTTAGAGCCTTAAATTGTGCAGATTATGTAACTTCTTCTAGTGTTTGGAAGTTTGTTAATTGTCATTAGCTGAATATTTTTAACGTAGTTTTATTATTTTAATGCACTATTATTTATTTCTTTTAATATAGCGCCTTGCTTCGAAAAGGCGAGCGCCTGTACCTTACGCCTAGGCTCCAGGGATCTTTTGCGCCTTGGGTTCGCCTGCGCCTTTAATAACACTGCCCGTGACCATGCAAGTCATGATGACTGGATCTATGTCTATTGAGGAACAAATGGCAGCTATGTCTCCAGCCTTTGAGAATTGACCAAAAGTACTGTAGAAGAGAAGGACTCCAGATTGTGACTCTCATGAATAAGTTGGGGTTGCAAACCAATGAGGAGTCCAACCAAGGTGAAGTCAATGAGCCCTCGAAGAAGGGTGGTGCTAACAGACGTCGTGATGGGTCCACTTCTGACGAGTTCGAAAACAAAAAGGATAGGTCCAACTTCGTTGCCTCCTTATCGGTGCAACAATTACAAGACATGACAACGAGCACGATTAGGGCACAATATGGAAGACCTTCTCGTAATAATCTCATGTATTCAAAGCCTTACATGAAGCGAATCAATAACATGAGGATGCCAGCATGGTACCAGCCACCAAAGTTTTGGCAGTTCGACGGGAAGGGCAACCCAAGCAACACATCACTCACTTTGTTGAAACTTGCAACAATGCAAGCACCGAAAGGGACCTCCTCCTCAAACAATTCATTAGGTCTCTTAAAGGAAATACATTTGACCTGTATACCAACATCGAGCCCTACTCAATCGATTGTTGGGAAGCAATGTAGCGTGAATTCTTGAATCGATTTTACAGCACGCGTCGCTCAGTGAGCATGATGGAGCTCAAGGACACCAAGTAGTGGAAAGATGAGTCTGTGGTAGACTACATCAACATGTGGTGTTCTCTAAGCTTAGACTGCGGGCAGTAAAAATGTGTATGTAAGGCATGCCACTGGGGCTTGTTGTACATTCTTCAGGGTAACAAACAAGCCAACTTTGAAGAATTAGGAACATGGGCCCATGACATGGAGATCAACATTGCCAATCATGGTGGCAACAGTCCAACATTGCTTGACCTCTGCAAGGAGAGGAGGGAAGGAAATAAAGTTGACGGTCCTCGAGGACGACTGGGAAGGAGTCCCTGGCAGTTACCACGGCTCCTTTGAAAATTCCAAAAAAGACAAGCATAAGGAGGTGAAAGCACTAGAGCACCTGGCCAGGCAGCAACCTTCGTTGAAGGAGTTAAAAGGAAAGGTATACCCTTTCCAGATTCTGACGTACCGGGGATACTCGACTTTCTGCTTAAGAAGGGAATCATTGAGCTCCTAGAGTCGAAATGTCCAGAGGAATCAAGGCGAGTCAATGAGGCGAGGTATTGTAAGTATCCTTGGTCATAAGACTGAAAAATGCTTCGTACTCAAGGAGCTTATCATGAACCTCGCCAAGAAATGCAATTTTGAGTTAGACACTGATGGCGTGGAAGAGTCAAACCATGCCTCAGTCATCTCAGGTGATATCGCCCCCTCAAAGGGCCCAAATACGTCAAATGATACATTGACAATGGGGGCACATATGATGACTATCTAGTTTGGAACATTGGAACCCGTAAAAGTTCAACTCCTTCAGAAAATGTCGGAAGTGTCAACTCAAGGTGACCAGTTCGTGGATACGAATGAAGATGGATGGACGCTAGTCACGCGGAGGAAACCGAAGAAGCAACTAGCAACTCATTTGCAACCATTTCGTCGAGAGAAGAGGCGAGCCAAAAAAGGCAAGCAGCAACGCTGTAAGGGGAGAAGGCACGCCGCTAAGAAGAGTCGCAAGGAAGTTGCTGAAGCTTTTGGATAGGACCTTCCCAAACCGATTACTCTTGGAGACTTCTTTCCAATCGATTACTTGAAGGATGATGTGGCCGAAACTGTCTGTATGGTCTATGTGCATGAAGATGAACCTGACTCGGATGAGGAGGTTATTGGTGAAGACAACGAGAGCATGTTGACCTCTCTGTAAGGCTTACCCCTGCGGTTAACACTTCAGGAGATGCTTGACTTGCCCTAACCAGCACATGAAGTGCTGAAAAAGGTTTTGGAAGATCCTAAAAAGTATAGCTCTACCGTTGGTGAAATAGATGACCTTAGGATTACACCCGTCATGTGTACATCTTGTTGTGCAGCTATCACCTTCACAGACGAGGACCTACAGGTGGGTTCCAAGCCTCACAATCGACCTCTGTTCGTTTCAGGCTATGTCGGGGAAAGAAAGGTGAACCAGATGCTTATTGATGGAGGGTCGGCCATGAATATCATGCCAACATTCATCATGAAACAAATTGGGATTAGAATAGATGAACTTTCCAAAATTCGTCTGGTGATACAAGGCTTCAACCAAGGGGGCAAAGGGCGATCGACATGATTTGTCTCGGGCTTACTATTGGGGAGCTAAAGTCAGACACTTGTTTCATGTGATTGATGCCAAGACGTCTTACACCTTATTGCAAGGCCGGCCTTGGGCTCACGAGAATGGGGTGGTGCCATCCACTCTTCATCAATGTCTCAAATTCTACAGGGGTGGAGAAAAGAAGGTTGATGGCGATTGTAAACCATTTACCTGCAGACGCAAAGTTCTACATGGAGTCTGAGATGTCGCAAGAATGCCTTTCGATAGAAACCTCTTCCGCAAAGAGAAACGAGCCCCAAAAGGATAAAAAAGTCATGGTGCCTTCACAGCCTAAACCTAAAGAAGTCTTGAAAGGCACAGTATTAGTAGAAAAGAAGCCACTGTCGAAAGAGGCACGAAAAAAATCACCACGAAAAGAGTCGCATGTCTTTAGGTACATCCCTGTGTCTCGAAGAGCAGAGGGACAATCACCCTTTGTTGAACTGGGCGAGCCGAAAGAGGTCAAAGTTGTAAGAGTTCCAAAGAAGATGGACGTCTAGGTCCTAAGAGAAGAATTGACCGTACATCTTACTACAATTGGGACTGTCAGGTTGCCGCTAAAGGGATTTGTCGAGCATTCACAAGACATGGCCAAGCATTCGCATCCACCCTCCGTGAAGACTTATGAAGGTTTTGATCCCAAAGCTCAAAGGTTGTTGAAAACTTTGCGTTATTACTTTGAAAATCCAGCGCCGCTTGGAGAACTTGGCCCAGAATTAATGGGTGAAAATTTCCATGGACTTAATGAAACCCAAAAAAAGTTAAGACAACAAGGGCACCAAGTCAGTCCGCCAAGGACGGGTGTTGGTTACAAACCCGATTGACCTATCCGGGTACCCTTGAGGAGCAAACAAAATAAAGTTAGCACAAAGTACATCACTGTCGAAGAAGTTGATGAGTTAGATGATGAACAGCCAGCTCTGCCACGGACCTCAATGTTTGGTCGCATTCAAACCTCGACAACGACCAGTTTGAAGCAAAACAAGACCAGCTCAAGCCAACAATCCTCTGGCACTTCTGCTTTTAAGAGGTTAGGAGTTATGAATCTTAGCAAGAGTAAGTCAGATTCAACAAGAGTTCCCTGAGCCTTCGTGTTCTGAAGATTGGATGGCCCAGCTAGTAAGATCGATGATAAGTAATTCGGAGCGATAATAGATATGGAGGTTAGACCCAAGGAAGATAGAGAAACCAGAAGCCTGATTCCATCTCTGATGTAGTGAAAGACCAAGATAGAAGTCAGTAATGATGGAACTCTTAAACCTAAGAGAAGAACCATTGTTATTACTGGCCAAGGTAAGAAGGATCGTAATCCAGAAGGGTTTGACAAATGAAGATAACGCCCGACTCCTCCTTGAAGAATTGGAAGCACTCAATGAGAAAAGACTTGAAGTGCAACAACGCTTAGAGTGTTATCAATCCAGACTCTCGAGAGCCTTCAACAAAAGGGTTAGGCCACAGTCTTTTACTGTCGGTGGCTTGGTCTTGGCTGTCCGGAGACCCATCATCACCAACCATCGCACAGGGAATAAATTCACCTTAAAATGGGATGGACCCTACGTGATCAAGGAAATCTACACTAGTGGAGCCTACAAGATAGTTGAGACGGTCTACGAGTGGGGCCCATAAATGGGAAGTTCTTGAAGCAGTACTACCCTTGGAGCCGCCAACGCTCTTGGCCCGCACGAGCTAAAAAGAAAATATTGTACTTGAACTATGAACAACCCAAACAAAAAAAAAATCATTCACATTGTACTTGAACTACATTGTGACTTGATCCCTTCTTGGGTATGTAGGCCAGTTGGAGAATTTTCTGAGTACAGTCAAACAAACATAAAGAAATTTTACATAAAAAAATCATTGTTACTAGAGAATCGCCTTATTTTCCATTCAATATGCTTGAGTTATTATAAGTAAGATCTCTACATGTTGAATAAAAAAATGAGAAAAACTTCAAAAATCATCACGTCCTGCCTAGCTCAGAGATCTCCTTGCTCTCATCCTCGAGCACTTGTCGTAAGGCTTCAAGGCAGCATCATCAACACTAACAATAGAGATCTGCTGAACAACAGTGTGATCTGCCTTCAGCTTGGCAGTAACTTTTTGGCTCACACATATCTCCTCGTCAACTTAAGTGATCTCAAACAGAAGTTCCCCTACTTCTGACTGCTCAAAGCCTCCTGTCAGCTAGTCTCGGAGAGTCTGACTACACTTAATCCTTTCCCTTTTAACGGAAGTAGCCACATTGATGTGACCCTCAACATTAGCCAGTCACTCAACAAGTGCAAAGGAAGTCAGTGCCCCAGCCTGCCGCGAATGCAATTCCTGATACGTTCTGACATGAGTCATAAAGGTCTCGACCCATTTCTGGAGTGGAGATGGATCCAGCCCATCCATCTTAATCACATTAAAAATCTGGTTGAAATTTTCTCCATGACCCAATAGCTGCTCGGGAAATGCTTTGGTGAACTGTTCTTTAACACGTTCATCCATCTAATAGGCCGCCTTATGATGCGCTTCCAAATATATCACGCTAAAGCTAAAAGCAAGCATCACTGCAAATGCTGATTGATCACAAGTTGACTGCCAGGCTGACGAGTAGTGCAACGCCCCGAATTTTCGGAGCGTTAATATCAAATAAGCAAAGTCAGAAAATCCCAAAATATCAAAAAGTCTCCCAAGTGGTCATTCAGAGCATCTACTAATCAATTCCAAAGATACATCAATAAATGTTATAGCGTCCTAAAGCATTTATATAATCAAAATTACTCCGACATGGAGTTCCAAAATAAGATCTAAACAAATTCAAGTTATCTTAATTATTACATCTAAAAATGTTAATACTGACTCTGAGATAAAGCCCGCTAGCTTTATGTCATATTGCTAGGCCCGTAATCCAATCCCCTATATTGATCAGCTGAAAGTAAAATAATAAGGGAGGTGAACCAAATGTCCAGTAAGGTCGCTCAAAGGACCAATCAAAAGGGGATACAAAAGTATCTGAGAAAATAAGATCTCGGACGTACAGAATTTTAACAGAACATATACGAATCAGAATTTTCAAAATACAAAATATGTTTCGTACAAAGACATAATTTCAAAATGTATTCTTGCTCAGAGACAGATACTAGAGATCCATTCAGAATAAGGTCACACAAGCCATCACTGACACGTGAAACCAGATTCAGAAAATAAGATCGTGATCTTTAGCTCATCCCTTTGAGCTAGCCCACGTTCCAATGCACGTGGGTAAGTCAGAAATAGAAAAATCACATACACTGTGACATGGCTCACATAATAAATTATACATATATCAAAAAACTTAGGCGACACATCAAAAGTTGCCAAGATGATGCTAACTTATAATCAGATATACTTAGTGGTTTAAGATCCACACAATGTGTTACTTCATAAGTTACTTCGGGTGATATGACAAAAGTGTAGACATAGATTTACACGCAATTCAAGTAGCGTATCATACCGTAAGTGAAAGTACTGAAATTTTGAACATAAGTTGAAGGGGATAAAAGGACGAGTTAAAAAAAAAGAAAAATAATGATAGCACATACATGATTCCTTGAGTTTTGATCTAGTTATGAATTTAGGAGAGCGGAAGCATCACTGCATCACGCTAGTCGTGATGATGCAGTACTAAGTAAATTGAAAGGCACACAAAATGAGGCAGCAAATTGGTGATGGTTGTAGACAAATAGAAAGGAAAACGGAAGGAGATAAAGAAAAAAAAAACCGTACACGAGCCAACAGCCGCAAGTGGATGGATAACAGTGAAGGGCACATAAATTGAGGCAGCGAGAAAACATTAGAAATGTCGGCCAAACTACACAGTAACGGGACGAAATTTGAAATAGCTAAATTGGATAATTAAATCATTAAACTGATGATCGCTCCAACCCCGATTTAGATTTTCAAAAAAAAACTAATCCCTTACCTTTAATTGTACGATTAAACCCAAAACTTCGATCTTCTCAATCCAATTGCATCAAAAATCCAAAAAATTAACATACTCAACGATTCCAATTAGGTTCTAACACAAAGAAAATCCGTAGGGTTCCTACTATGAATCTCATTTCAACGATTAAATTGAATTCTTACCTCAAATTGTTCTCCAAAAGTCTCTTTCTAGAGATTCTCTAGAGTTTTTTCTGAACTTTGTTGTGCTCCTATGAAAATATTGTATGTAGGTCATCAGCAAGTCTTTAAAGGTACATACTTATATTCCTAAAACAATTACAATTTCAAAATACCCATTATGTCCCCAAATTCTCTAATTTTATTTTCTCTTTTTTTTAATAAGCATTTGAATAGGAAGTACGGGCGAACTCGTTCCAACTTGATGTCCAAATTTTGCTACTCCGTCATGAGTTGCGAGCATAGTCGATGTCGACGCAGAGGCACACGACGCACTTTTAGGATCTAATTGAACTGTACATGGTGAGGCGTGTTGAATAGGAGAGCGTGACGATATCGGAATCCCTTTTGTCACGCGATCGAAGGAGCATAGTCCCTCCATCGAGTCGTCACTAGCCTCACAAGTGATATCATTCTCGTTGCCAAAACCAGCACTCTCCAACTGTAAAAAATAAAAAAAAAGGCAAATGAGGAGCATGATAAGAACAAAATCTATACATTTGTCTTATGAGGAGTCCTACCTTATGCTCTCAATAGGCTGTGACGAACTCAGAACATCATCAAAAAATTTATGAAATGAAGAATCAACAGTCATTACAGGGTCATTGAATGGGTATTCTGTCCAAGGTAGCTATATGGGTATCGTCACAACTAGGCCTTATTTCTCTGCAGATCAGCGTTTCTTGCTGGACTGAGGTTTCACCTTTCTTTTTGAAACACCTTAAACGAGGGGGCACATTGCTATCCTCTCTGTCAGGCCTGTAGACAGTCATGTGCTCGAGAGGTCTGTCCGGACCACCATCGCCCTCGTTAGCCAATAGAAGACGCTTACGAGACGAAGAACTACTAGGAATGTTAGGCACACCATCATGTCTCTAAGGTTCAGGAGTTAAAAATATCCCGCATGCGTGGTCAGCTAACTTCTTGAGCTCCGTCAAGAAATACTCCTTATATGTTCTATTCCACCATTTGGTATAACGCCCAGAGACACGGGTCCCAAAGTCTAATGAGTAAGCAGGAACCTCAAATATGGAGTTCATGTTATAACGGATGCTAGAAAGGTAGAAGTGGTGAAGACGATCTAAAGAGATCATAAGAACCTCCCCATCGTGTTCGTCAGGCAGATCCTGATGAAACTCGAAGTGCCTTGAAAACCTATGCGGAGAATACGGCTCAAGAGCGTAAAGATCTTCACAATGCAGAGTCGTTGAACTTCCAGAGTGAAACCTCACGATTGCCAGTGAAAGTTTGGGCTTGACTTTTTTGCATCGCATTCAAATGCCAAGCGAAGCCCCTTGCCTGCATGATGTGTTCACGAGTAGCAAATTCATCGTACTTGACAGACGGGCCTTCGCCCAAGTACATTGAAGGACCGACTCTATTGGCTGTTGAATGATGAGTATTAAAATACTATGCCAACCAGACGTAAACATAGTGCACTGAAAAGCTGTGAGGACACATATATTCCATTAAGCCCTCTATAAATGCTTGTCAAGACGGGAACTGCCAGGCCAAATACATGACCATTAGCCATCATACTGGCAACTTTAAAGGTACCAGGACGAATCTATTATAGTTCTCTGACTGGGAGATAGAAGATGCATAGCCAGCAAGACAATAAAGCCATCAGGTACACTTCTTTGTGGCAGTCGTCATCCATTCCGATGTCAGTGAACGCGCTGTGATGTTTCGTAGACCAACTCCTTGAACAAGTGAACGCCCCTGACGGAGTGCTAGCAGAACCATAACCTTGTCCATTCTTTCCCTTTTGCTTGGATTGATAACAAAGGGGTCCGCTTTGTCTCTTTGTTTTGAAGAATGTAATGATATGATGCGAACAGATACTAACAGCTAACATGAACAAGGTAATTTCCATGCTTGTCCTTCGCCAGAAGATCGTCTTTACTTGGCACAATCTCTTCGTAGATCGTTCCATAAATGGGAAGTCTGGCTAGTTGATACAAGTCCCATAAAGAAATGGACATCTCTCCAGCAGCAGTATACAGCGTGTTAGTGGTGGGACACCAACATTTGCAGAGCGCCCGAAAAATATTTGCATTTTGGTCGTACGGGAACAAGGAAGCATAAACGGCATCGTAGAGGTGGACTTTTATGAGAATCTCCCTGCTACGCCCAAGGACATCTTCTATCCACTCCCAGTAAAAAGGGTTGTATAAAAACTCACCACTCATTTTATAAATGGTCCCCCAAGTCATATTCTTAGATATTATTATTTATCCAAAGGAAGGATAGTGATCACACTGAGAGACATCCCCATGATTGGAGGATCTCAGCACGATCATTTTTGAGCCTCCATCCTCAGTTAAATCAACCTACCACGACGACAAGTTCGGCGGGTCATACTTGTTTGTCCACTTTTTAGCAAGCCTGGCCTGGGCATACGGTCGTGTCAGTAAAAGAGTGTCGTCATCAATTTTATTATCCTTTTCATCCACAATCACAAGGTATGACCGGTTAGATGTCACAGTTTCCTTGAAGAAGAACATGTTGCAAAGTCTGTTAAAATAAATAAATAAATAAAAATTATATAATGGTCAAGGGAAGCGTGTTGCATGACTGAAAATAGCAATGATAAGAGTAAGAAAAAGAAGTAGATAATGCAAGTAAGGTTCAAGAGCAGGATGCGTCAAATGCACTTTTGGAACCAGTCGAATAGGTCTTGCTGCAGTTGGGTCCAGGGTGCGGGTCAACAGAGGACTAGCACATGAGGGAAAGTCGACGTGCGAGACGTTTCGAGCGCATTTCTGGAGCTAGCTGGTCGAGACGTGCTGCAGGCAAATTCATAATGCTGGTCAACAGAGGACTCGCACAAGAAGGAAAGTCCACGTACGAGACGTGTCGAGCGCATTTCTGAAGTTAGTCGGAGAAGCCTTACTATAGTTGGGTCCAGGATGCGGGTTAACAGAGGACTCGGGTCAACAGAGGACTCGCACATGAGGGAAAATCCACGTGCGAGACGTGTTAAGCGCATTTCTGAAGCTAGCTGGTCAAGATATGCTGTAGTTATGTTCAAAACACAGGTCAAAAGAGGACTCGTACAGGAAGGGAAGTCCACGTGCGAGACGTGTCTAGCGCATTTCTGAAGCCGGTCGGAGAAGACTTGCTACAGTTGGGTCCAGGGTGCGGGTCAATAGAGGACTCACACATGAGTGAAAGTCCACATGCGAGACGTGTCGAGCGCATTCCTAGAGCAAGCTGGTGAAATTATACTGTTGTCGCATCCATAATGTAGGTCAACAGAGGACTTGCACATGAGGGAACGTCCACGTGCAAGACATGTCGAGTGCATTATTAGAGTTAGTCGGCGAGCCTTGCTGTGATCACGTCTGTCGAGTCAACAAATTAATTGCACATGAAGGAAGTCACGATCCGGGTCCTGTCAAGCACATTATTGACAAAATTAATTGACAATTAGCAATGCCATTGAATCCAGACATAAGCAAATGTGTCAGTATGTTATTAAATATGAGTCATCTCAACAGTACGATGTCTTCTAAAGAAATCAAAGTACAAGCCAGCATACGTGGACGCGCACACTCAAGTACGTTGTTAACAACAAAAAACAAAAAGGTACTACTTTTGTTCGTTTTACATCCCGTTAATGCCACTAGAAAGGGAAAAAGGTATATACATTTATCAAAATAAAATATATGTGCTGCTTGCCAGAAAAAAAGAAAAGAAAAGGGAAGAGAAGACAGAAACAGAAGAGAAGAAGATAACAGCGACACAAATTTACAACGGCGACGGCGTCGATAAGACGTCGGAGGACTCCAACTAGCCCGTATAGAAGACGGGGACCAGCAACAGCTCGGCGAAGGATGGCGGCAGAATCACAGTAGCAGCCATGGCCCATTGCCGGCAATTACGTTGTGTCCTGGCAACGACAAGGAGGAACGAAAATTATAGAATACTCAATCAATCATTGAAATGTATTGTACTGAAAAAAGTTCTTAGAGAGAGAAACTCCTGCCTCTCTCTAAGTTTAAACTCGTGATAGCATGCCGCCGGCAATCAATACTCGAAGATCGAATCGACCAAGAGAAGCACCGAGAGATCCCTTCGCCAAGGATTTTGTGGGAAGGGAATGGGAGAAAACTCATGAAGGACCCAGGATGAAAGGCATTACAGAAACTACAATTGCTCTAGGGTCAAGTGAATTCAAAGATGTGAATGACATTCGTCCAAAGCACATCGCAGAGTCAAGTTCAGACTCGGATGAAGGTGTGATTAGTAACCCGAAAGCGAATTTTGAAGAGAGATCACAAGAATCTGGGAAAAACAGTACAGAAATGGTTCGAGAAGAGGTAAATTTAGTATCGAATCTCTCAGAAAGTTTCAATGCAAGAATATTGAAATTTGAGCAACAAATGGAGATCATAATGGCTGAAAATGTCAAGCTAAGGACAGAATTAGATGCAATTAAGTCAGCAGGAAGCAATAATGAAGAGCAATCAATGAGGGTTCCAATGAATCCCACATTGAATTTGGGGGCGCGTGGATTGTGCCTCAACAATAACAACGCGCGTGAGGCTGGTATAACAGATGAGGTGGATAGGGCCCATTTGGAAATTGATGACATGGAAAAAAATAATGCTGAGGTGGAAAGACAATCAGAGCAAATTAAAGAAAGAACAGCAAAACAAATAGAGTTTAAAATTGCAAAGGAAGGAATGGATGTAGATTTCCCAAGGTTACACGAAGACAGTGCAGATGGAGAAGGCAAGAACAAGGATCACTTAAAGGAAGGAATGCCGTGGCAAAAGCGATCTTATGCCAATATAATAAGACCAAATCGTGAGTTTGTTCTGGAGCATAGTTTAGAATATATTGAACCTAAGGTGATTGAAGGCCAAAAGGGAGTTGAATATTCGGCTGAGGATGTACAGGAAGAATTGCAGGCCTGGCAGAATACGGTACTGGCTTATATAATGGGAGCCAGGGTCCCAATGCAAGTGATGAAGGGTTACTTGAACCGAAAGTGGAAAATTTTTGGTCAATTCAATCTGAGTTTATTACAAAATGGAATTTACCTGGTAAGATTTGATTCTGAAGCTGCATATCAACAAGTATTGGAGAAAGGGCCATGGTTTTTTGATAATAGGCATGTAGTTGTGAAGCCATGGAGTGCAGCTATGTCAATTGAGAGAGAAGGACTGAACTGTGTACCAGTCTGGGTGAAGCTGCCATACTTACCTTTGCAATTTTGGTCGAAGAAAATGATGAGTAGAATAGTGAGCTCAATTGGGAAGCCATTGTATATGGACCAAATGACTGCATCCAAAAAGAGTTAGTTATGCCCGAGTGTGTGTAGAAGTGAATACAAACAATACACTGCCAAAGGAAATTCCCTTAAAGGGTCCGGAAGATCAAGTATTGCTACAGAAAATTGAATACGAATGGCTACCTTTGAAATGTGATTATTGTAATACTTTTGGGCACCAAGAGAGCAGATGCCTGGCAAAGCCTCAACCAGTGAAAATCTGGAGGATTAAGGAAAAGGAAAAAGAAGTAGTAACACAAGTCTGTAACAGTACACAGCCAGAGGAAATAAGCAACCAAAGTACCAATGAAGATGGGAATCATGGACTAAAAGATGGAGGGGATGAGTGGGTCACAGTGAATCACAGGAGTTCTACACAGAAGGAGGGAAGAAGAACAAGCCCAGGTATAGTAACTACCACTAATAGCTACCAGAAGTTGGAAAATATAGCTGAAACTGTAGAAATGGTAGCTGCAATTCCAAATGGGAGCAAAATTGTGGCTTCAGGTTCAAGTAGGAAAAGTTTAATCAAAGGAGGAGGCAGTGGTAGGAAATTAGACTTAGCATGATTATTCTATCTAGCTGGAATATTAGGGGTCTTAATGATCCCAGAAGGCAATATGAAATCAAAAAAGTAATTAGGAATCATAATATAGGAATAATAGGCTTGCTGGAAACCAGAGTACGGGTAGAGCAAGTGGAAAAGATATCCAAAACATGGAATAAGAACTGGTCTTTTGTTCACAATGTGAATCATCATGGAGTTTCAAGAATATGGATGGGATGGGATGAAAGGAGGGTTCACATTTCTCAAATTAAAACCTCAACACAACATATCACAGGGATGGTGGCATCTTTGGACTCGACTGAGAATGTCTTTTTGACTTATGTCTATGGGAATAATAAAGGAGTAAAGAGAAGATTGTTATGGGAGCAGTTGGAAAAAGAGACACAATATATTGGGCAACAACCATGGATTATAATGGGGGACTTTAATGTGGTAAGAAATGAGGAAGAGAAGCAAGGTGGAGCTGGGATAAATCTTCTGGATGTACAAGAGTTCAATCAGTGCTTATATAGGGCTCAGCTTGAGGATATGCCAACTACATGAATGTCTTACACATGGTGCAATAACAGGGAGACTGAGTTGATAATGTGCAGGTTGGATAGAGCTCTACAAAATGAAGGTTGGTTGGAGAAGTATCCTAATACACAAGTTGAGGTGCATGCCCCAGGTAGTTCTGATCACTCATTATTACTGCTCAGGATTGATCAAGGCTTGCATTCAGGGAAGAAACCATTTAAGTTTTTTAACTTTTGGATGAAACACCCTACTTTTAAGGAAGTGTTGAGATCTGTTTGGCATGAGGAAACACAAGGGAAAGCTTGCTACCAGTTAAGTGTTAAGTTAAGGAAATTGAAGATAGCTTTGAAAACACTGAACAAACACTACTATAGTAACATTTCTGGAAGAACTGCTAGGAAATTTCAAGAATTGGAAGAAGTCCAGAGGCAGTTGTTAAATAACAAAGCTGTAGAATTAGTGAGTAAGGAGAAAGATTTGCATGCTCAATATTATAACCTGTTGCAAGCTGAAGAAGCATTTTACTTTCAAAAAGCAAGGATAAGGGATTTAAAGCTAGGAGATGGGAACACAGCCTATTTTCACAAGAAAATGCAGCTGCATAGATCATATAACAAAATACTATCCATCAAGACTGAGGCAGGGGAGCGGGTATCAGGGCAAAAAGAGGTTCATTAGGTAGCTATAAAGCATTTCTTTGACATTATGAGGAAAGTTGTACCATCAAATTCCAGGACCAGAATGAGACTAAATGAATTCCTCAAGAGCAAGGTGGATGATCATGACCAGCAGCAGCTAAAAGCTCCTATCACTGAGATGGAAGTCAAGGAGGCTATGTTCTCACTAAAAGGAAATAAAGCTCCAGGGCCTGATGGTTATACAGCTGAATTTTTCCAGCAAAATTGGGAGGTTGTAGGGCCAGCTGTGATTAATGCAATATTGGAAATTTTCAATAAGGATGCTGAGTTAAAAGGACTTAATAGTACTGCTTTAACTTTGGTACCTAAGATAGCTTGCCCAAGTACTATGAAGGACTTTGGGCCAACAGCTTGTTGTAATGTCCTTTATAAATGCATATCCAAGGTGCTTAGTGGAAGATTGAAGAAAGTTCTCCCCAAGCATATTACACAAAGGGAGTTAGCTTTTGTTACTAACAGAAGTATAGCAGATAATATCTTGTTAATGCAAGAGTTAGTAAAACAATTATCATAAAGCTGGGGGCTTACCTAGATGTGTGATGAAAGTAGATTTGCAAAAGGCCTATGACACAGTTGGATGGGACTTTCTTCAAGCAGTTATGGAAAGCATGATGTTCCCAACACAATTCATAAGATGGTGCATGAAATGTATTACTACAGCAAAATTTTCAGTCAATTTGAATGGATACATGGAAGGATTTTTTGCTAGTGCTAGAGGGCTTAGACAAGGGGACCCCATATCCCCTTATCTTTTCCTTCTAGTTATGGAAGCTTTCTCAGGTTTGATGGATGAGTATGCACAACATGAAGACTACTACTTTCATCCAAAATGTCAGGAGTTGAAAATCAGTCATGTATGTTTTGCAGATGACTTGTTTCTATTGGCACAAGCAAGA
Source organism: Escallonia rubra (assembly GCA_033065855.1). Lineage (NCBI taxonomy): Eukaryota > Viridiplantae > Streptophyta > Magnoliopsida > Escalloniales > Escalloniaceae > Escallonia > Escallonia rubra. Next base: position 59,206 of record JAVXUO010000855.1, on the reverse strand, counting down.
GTGGAAACTATGATGGTAATCAGGCAAGGTCTAATGGAGTTTGAGCAGTTATCAGGATTGGCACCTAACCTTGACAAAAGCTCTGTATTCATAGCAGGAGTTAACCAGCAGGTTGCAGCTCAATTGGTTGAAACTATTGGCATATCAGTTGGTCAACTTCCTGTTACATACCTTGGTGTGCCCTTAATATCAACCAAGCTGCAATATAATGACTGCAGGGTTCTAGTAGACAAGATAACAAAGAGAATATCTTCATGGGCTACAAAGTATCTTTCATATGCTGGAAGAGTACAACTTGCAGTGTCTGTATTATTGAGCATGCAAATCTATTGGTGTAGTATTTTTATACTACCAAAGAAGATTATCAAGCAGATTGAGAGTAGAATAAGAGCTTTTATATGGCATGGTGATGATGTGAGGTGTACTGGAGCTAAAGTGGCCTGGAATAGTGTCTGTTTACCAAAGAAAGAAGGAGGTCTAGGGCTCAAAAGACTAGATCAGTGGAACAAAGCTGCTATTTGTAAACATTTATGGGACTTGGCACATAAGAAAGATACCTTATGGGTTAAATGGTGTCATATCTTTATTATCAAAGATAGACACTTATGGACCTTTAAGGCCCCAACAGTTTTATCTTGGTCTTGGTGTAAAATTGTTAAACTCAGGGAGCTCTTCAAGGAATTTTGTAAGATATAAAGTAGGCAATGGGGAATCAACATGGTTATGGTTGGACAGGTGGCTTCCCATTGGTGTGGTGACTGAAGTATATGGTCAAAGGATAATGTATGATGCTGGATTGAAAATGGAAGCAAAGGTCCATGAAATTATAAACAATGGAGCTTGGAAATTACCTACACTCAGATCACAGGCTCTTACTCATCTGAATTCTATACTTAAAAGATTTCCAAAACCAAATATCCTAAACCAAGATGAAATTATCTGGACATTAAACAGTAGTGGGAAGTTCACTATAAAGTCTGCATATGAAAGAATTAGAGCAAAAGGTGATGTAGTTCCCTGGTGGAAACTTGTGTGGTTCCTTGGTCACATTCCTAGGTGCTCAATGCTGCTATGGATGGTATGTCATCATGGGCTAAGAACTAAAGATAAATTGAAGGCTTGGAATATGATACAGGAGGAGACTTGTGAGTTTTGCCATGCTCAACCTGAAACCATGAATCATTTATTGGTACAATGCCCTTATTCACAAGAATTATGGGAGTTGATTTTGAGGAAACTACAAGTAAAGGTCAGTTTTGTATCATGGCACCAAGCATTTCAGTATGCTTGCCATCACTTCAGAGGCAAAAGTTTCAAGGCTAGACTGTGTAAACTAATAATGGCCCTAGCTGTTTATGGACTTTGGCAAGAGAGGAACAATCGAGTATTCAAGAAACAAGCAGCTTCAGTTCAAGGTTGTATGGTTGTGATTCAACAATGGGTCAAGCACAGAGTGTACAGCTGGAGGAAAGCCCCTGCTAGTTTGATAAACACTGCATTATGTGAGGCTTGGGAAATTGATAGGCAAATTCTTATGTGATTAGTGTATACTTGCTTGTTTAGTAGTGGATAACTGGAGAAGTAGACTGGAATGAGGAGTATAGAGGTGAAACATTTTCATATCATGTCAATATGATTTTGATTGAAATAATACTTGGGACCTTTTACCCAAAAAAAGACAAGGAGGAACCTACGCAATGCGACAACGATCTTTTTTTTTAACGTCGCAGTTGTGAACAGATCGGGTAGGAGGTCTGTCCAAAATTTTTAGGGTTCTTCCAATTTTGATATTTGAATCCTGAAATGGGTATTCCAACGGTAACACATTCGGAACATTGGCTAGCATCAGGAAAAGTAGATACCAATGAATTTTGTATGTCGGTGAAATACTGAAAGCTACGGTTTTTGACGGCAGATTCAATGATAATTATGTTTCGTATTTCATCAACTGAAAATAGCAAGATTGATGGACAAATATGATGAGAAATTGGATGGGCAGATTTGTTAGCGGCATGAAAGCAAAATTGCAATGTATGAAATCCAAGAGTTGGGCATACTGAAGCATGTTCTCTGACAAAAGACATACAGATAAAGAACGTGGAGGAAGGGTACCGTCAGAAGCTATACCTGTTAAATGGGGGTGTCAAGCCACTAAGACAAAAACCAGCCGCAAGAGTCGTTACCAGCCGCCAAAGCGCAGTCAAAACAAAGAATCAGCTAGCCGTCGAGACTCCTAATCAGCAGCCAAGACAAAAGAAAGTCAGACGTCAAAAGACAAAGGTCAATGGCGTATGGAAGGGGGGCACCTTCATATATAGGTACGTAAACCTAGGGTTTACCAGCTTCAGTACAGACTTGGTCTGTGGATGAGCCGTAAGCCCAAGGTTTATCGGCTTCAGTACAAGGCTTGGTCCGCGGAAGAGCCGTAAGCTCAAGGTTTACCAGCTTCAGGACTTGGTCCGTGGATGAGCCGTAAGCCCAAGGTTTATCAGCTTCAATACTAGGCTTGGTCTGTGCTCCAAGCAAGCGGATGCCCACAAAAAGAAATACTTCAAGCCTTGCGACGGTAATAAAAATAAATAAATAAATAAATAAATAAAAAGAGTATCACACAAGCCTTGAAGTGGGGGCAATTTGTAGACACTAAAAATAATTTTACCAGTCAATGGTAAGTTATTTTCTTTGTGACCAGTCAAATATTCAACGCTCTGAAAAATGGGGGCTTAGATGCTGACTTGGAGTCAAACAAGACAATGGGCTCGAAGTCGAAGATAAGTTGGAAGGACTAGATCAAATAAAAAAAATTCGTCTAGCCCATGGTCTTGCTGCCAGAAAGTTCAAATAAGTCAAGTTTGACCAAAAGTAATTAAATGGAAATAAATTGATTTAATTAACTGAAGATTGAGTTAAGGGGGACAAAAAACCCTTTAATTAAAAGACAAAGCCCCAAATCACGGGTTTTCTAAATTCAACCCCACTAATTTGCCTATAGATAGAAGGCTTCGGGTAGGGAAATAGGACATACTGAGTCTTTGCAAACAAGCCAGCGTTCTGGCAAAACTCTGTCACAAGCATACAACATCTCGAGAATTACACTTCATTTGAAGAACAATACGCACTAATTTAGTGTCGTTCTTTAATCGAGCATTCTCGACGACGAGGAATAATCTCTCTTTGATCCTAAACATCAAAGAGAAATTCAACTTCAGCCGTGGAGATTCTACAAATCAAGAATTGTCCTCAAGGAAGAAGTCAACATAGCAGTTCAAGAATAAGCTGTCCTAGCCCTTGGATCGTGACCAAAATCGGAGATTAAATCAGAGGACTCATATTTTTTATATTAAATTATAGAGTGGTGTAACCTTTAGTTTTAAACAATATATATCTTTAAATTGTAGTTTGTGCATTATTTCTTGTCTCGCATATTTTGACACAAACTTTGTGTGTATAGAGACCCCAGAGTTTCCAGACATAAGCTACAAGCTGTCGTTGAAGATTGTGGAATTCTGACCTAGTTATCCTCGTGTTATTTGAGGGAAACCAGTAAGCAGATTTTCGCAAATATGGGGGCATATAAAGTGCATGGTTACACACTTATATTGTACTCCGTGGGTCTGAATAGCTTTGTTGTGGCAATATACATTGGATGTTGCCTCTCAAACAAGCAATATGTAGTCATTACCAATCTTCTTTACAACCAAATAGAATTTATGCTTGAAACAGATTCTTGTCAATGAAATGCTTGACCGGAGTGATATTTCAATGAACTATGTTCAGTAACGTCTGATCACTTCAGCAACAGTTTATTAGTTTTGCCTAGTTATTGTTTTCTCATGTGAAAGTCTAACCATTTCAAGCCACAAGTATAACTAGTTGCCTCAAAACCTACACAAGGATAAAAGATTAATCAATGAACGTAAGCAGATCATATGTTTGACATATGTAAGCACATCAAACTTGGTCAATACATATCCAATTGGACACTGGGGGCAATTCTTAACCATAAGATGTTGCACAAAATTTTCTGTTTTAGTTGTCTAAAAGACATACAAAGAGGGTAGTAGAGAAGAATAACAAAAAATAAATACAATACTTAATGTGTTATCTGTTGGAAATAAAGGCAGTATGGAAAAACTGGACTGAAGATGCCTGAGTCGAATGCGTTGCACTCTTTCCTTAAAACAGTATTTGCTCCCTTATAATCTGCTTAGGGTAGCAGCAAATCTGCCTCCCAAGATAAAACATGCGAAACTCTGTTGATCACAGCAAAATACAACCAACAGACAGAAATTTGAGAGAGAGCAAGAGAGAATTCGAAGTACTTAATGATCTGACGATCAGCCTTATTTATAGACACCAAAGGGTGCCTAGAACATGTGCACACAGTTGTGGCAGTTAAGTGACTCTGCAGATGTCACTTAACAATTCACAATCTGTAGACACAGTATAGAGGTGCAACATTTGAACTAAAAGGCACCAATTGCAGTTGCCATTTCGAAATTAACTGCTTCAGTTCAAGTTGCAGCTCACAGGCTGAATTTGTCGCAAAAGTTAAGGCTGGGCTTGGGCTCCTAGCGACGATGCGCACGTGCCAAGTGCAAAGTGCGCCTAAAAATAGCGCCTTTACGCCGCCGCCGCCGCCGCCGCCGCCGTCGCCGGCGCATTCCGTCAATTCCTCATCTACGACCAGACCTCGCCTTTCAGCGCAACTTAGACCTTAATGGACGAGAGGCTCGCCGGCGCGTGCGCGTGTGCGGTGCACCGCACATGTGCAAGTGCATGGCCATGCATACCATGTGTTTCTAGAACAATATGGTATGTCACATGGCCATTTAAATACCCTTAACTTTTCCATTTCCCAAGCCATGTGGGAACCCACTTCATGATTAGTTTCAACCTTATTAAATGCCAATGTTTGAGAGTTAATATCTCTCAAACCAATCAATCAATTTGATTGATTCTTTTTGTAACTTATTCCTTGTAATACAAACTTTAATAAGGTAAGATCAATTATTGGAAAATTTCCAACAATTTCCCCCAATTTTCCAAAATTGGATTTTATCACATTCCTAATTTAGAAATGTACCTATATATCCTTTGGTAGGTCCTACTAAGATAAATGTGTCTTTCGACTTGAACCTTTACTATAAAGTAGTAAAGTCAATCAGAATTCAAAGTAGCCTTAGCCTTGAACTAAGAATCCTTGGTGATTGATCATCACAACTATGTGTAGAACTTTCCAACCAAATTTCCAAATACCTGCACATTTACAGCCATGTGCTACATCTTAGGATTTTCATAAGTGCCATAGAGACTGGCTCAAATCTCGTAGAAGCGGCCCACTTCCCGCACTTATATAGGTAAATCTACTAAGGTGCACTTGTATGACTTGCACCCTCCTTTAAGGACATAGATTTATTAAGGGAATAACTCCCACCCTCCTCTTGTTCTCCATACAAGTATGCACTACCTTGAGATGGCATGAAGATCAAAATCTTCATCTTTTAGTGCATCTTTGGTTATAAATACAACGTGTTTTTCCATTGAACTAAAAGACTAAAGGTTACTCTAGTATCTAGTTGGTTTCCACGTGTATGTTACCTCTCTAATTTCATGAGCTTCAAACCCATCTCCCTGGAAGTCTGCCATATTATATCCCTGCCTAGGCCTTTTGTAAAGGGATCTGCCAAATTTCCTTTGGACTTCACATAACTAATAGTAACAACTCATTTGCTAAGTTGTTCTCTCACATAGCTATGTCTAAGACTTATATGTCTATACTTCCCATTATAAACCTTACTATATGCCCGCGATAACGCCTCCTCGTTATCATAGAATATAGAAATAGCAGGCATTGACTTAGGCCATAGAAGAATCTCTATCAACAGGTCTCTTAGCCATGCTGCCTCCTTAATCGTCGTTGCCAAAGCAATAAACTCGGACTCCATGGTCGAATGTGAAATCAAAGTTTGTTTCTTGGAACCCCAAGAAATAGCACCTCCACCTATGGTAAATATCCAACCACTTGTGTGCTTTGTTTCATCCGAGTCCATGATCGAGTTTGCATCTGTGTACCCTTCCAATACAGCGGGAAATTCCTTGCAAGTTAATGCATAGTCCATTGTGCCCTTAAGGTACTTAAGTACCCTAAACACTGCATTCCAATGGACTTGCCTGGGGTTATGAGTAAACATACTCAAAACACCAACTGTAAAGGCTAAATCTGGTTGGGTATATTGCATGACATACATCAAGCTGCCAATAGCACTAGAATACTCTAACTAAGAAACACATTTCCCTTCATTTGCCCTTAACTTGATAGAATGTTCATATGGGGTAATAACCGAGGCACAATTCTCATGATTAAAATTTCTTTAATATGTTCTCAATATAATGAGACTATGACAAAGAAATAGAATCCGATGATCTTATTATTTTCATTCCCAATATAACATTGGCTTCCCCCATATCCTTCATATCAAACGATGAAGATAGAAATAATTTAGTTTCCAACACAATATCTAAATCAGTACCAAAGATTAACATATCATCCACATACAAACATATTATCACACCACGTCCTTTATCAAACTTAGAATAAACGCATTTGTCACATTCATTTATTCTAAATCCATTAGAGAGAACGACTTGGTCAAATCGTTCATGCCACTGCTTTGGAGCTTGTTTTAAGCCATACAAAGATTTGATAAACTTACAAACTTTTGTTTATTGGCCCTTTAGTACAAAACCTTCCGACACCTCTTCTTCTAAAATACCATTTAAAAAAGCAGTCTTGACGTCCATTTGTTGTATAAGTAGTTTGTTAATGGACGATAACGCAAACAATAATCTTATAGTGCTAAGTCTAGCTACCGGAGCGTAAGTGTCGAAATAGTCAATTCCTTCCTTTTGTTTAAAACCCTTGGCTACAAGTCTAGCTTTATACTTATCTACGGATCCGTCCGGCTTAACCCATCGCCTAAAGAACAAATTGCAGCCTATTGGTTTAAACCCTAATGGTAAATCAGTCAATACCCAAGTTTGGTGTGACATTATCAACTCCATTTCATCATTTATAGCTTCTTGCAACAAGTCAGAATCTTGTGTAGTTTTGGCTTTTGGTTATGTAATAGGGTCATGTTCTACGTTATACATATGAGAGTAATCACCTTCATTTCTACTTCCCTCAACTAAAAATTGGTAGAAATCTGGACCATAGGTTTTCTCAATTCTTGCTCTCTTACTTCTCCTTAGTTCACCTCCTTCCCCCATTTCCGGAGTAGCGTTAACTTGATCCTCATCGACTGTGTTTTCATTTTTCCGATCTCTAGAGAAAGAATTTTCAAAAAATTCTGTATCTCTAGATTCCAAAATAATATTTTGGCTAACGGATTCCGTTGATTCCACGGTTAAGAATCTATATGCTTTGCTATGTTGAGCATAGCCTATGAAGACACATTCAATTGCCTTTTCCCCCAATTTGGGTCTTTTTGGATCGGTTAACCTTACTAATGCCCTACACCCCCACACTTTAAGGTGTCCAAAAGAAGGTTTTCTCTTCTTCCATAACTCATAGGGTGTGACATTAGATACCTTGTGGGGTATACGATTAAGTATATATGTGGAAGTCATGAGAGCTTCCCCCACAAATTCTTAGGCAAATTAGAAGTAAGTAATAAGGTATTAACCATTTCTTGCAAGGTCCTATTTTTCCTCTCGGCTACACCATTTTGTTGTGGACTATAAGGAGCTGTAACTTGGTGTATGATACCCCAAGTTTCAAATAGATCATCAAAGGAAATATATTCACCTCCCCTATCTGACCGTAAAATTTTAATCTTACGATCTAGTTGATTCTTTACTTCCGCTTTGTAAATTTTAAATTTATCCGAAGCTTCATCCTTAGTCCTAAGAAGATACGTGTATGTATAACGTGAACAATCATCTATAAATGTAATGAAGTATCTTTTACCACCCCTTGTTAGATTACCTTCCATTTCACACAAGTCCGAATGTACTAATTCTAATAATTGTGTTTTCCTCTCAACCCCTTTAAAGGGTTTTCTGGCAATTTTAGACTTTATGCAAACTGAACATTTCTCTAAACTAGGTGAAGTAATTTGATGTATTAAACTCAATTTTACCATACTTCTCATGCGTTTATAATTAACATGACCTAGTCTAGAGTGCCATAAATTAAATGGAACAGCAATATAAACAAACTTAGTATCTTTATTAGCCATAGTAAGCTTGTACAATCCATTGGTTACATAGCCATTGCCAACATAGTTCCCTCCCTTAGTCAGAATTACACTATCTGACTCAAACAAAATCTTAAATCCAAACTGATTAAGCATACTAACGGATATAAGATTTTTCCTAACATCGGGAACAAAAAGCACATCCTTTAAGGTCAGCGTCTTTCCGGAAGAGAGATAGAGCACCACAGTTCCTTTGCCCATGACCTTAGCCGTAGATGAATTTCCCATGTAGAGTTGATATCCCTCCGCAACTGGCTCGAGGTCCTTGAACAGATTTATGTTCTTAGCAATGTGCTTGGTTGCACTAAAGTCCACTCGTCACTCCTCATCTTCCCCTACCTTGTTGGCTTCGAAAACCACCGCAACGAAGTCCTCGTTATCAACCACATTGGCATGGTCCTTTTTCTGCCTCTTAGCCACTCGGCAATTCTTCTTGAAGTGGCCAATTTTCCCACACTTCCAACAGGCCCTTTTAGGCTTGTCTTGCCGGTTGGTAGAAGCAGAAGCTTGACCATCAAGCTTACGCTTAGTGCCACTAGATGAGCCATGATCTATCACAAGAGCCTTGGAGGACTTGTTGTCTTCCAACTCAAGCCTATCCAAGTTTCGAGAATTCTCTTCAACTTGGATATACTTGACCAACTCTTGCATGGTCATGGCATCCTTCTTTTGTTTTAACTCCTTATGACATTATTTCCAAGCTAACGGCAATTTAGAAATTATAGTAGACACTTGGAAAGACTCGTCAAGAGAGTGGCCCTTCGAAATAATTAAATTCATAATCATTTGTAGTTCATGAATCTGAGTAATAACAGATTTGCTATCTACCATGCGGAAGTCAAACAACTTATTGATTAAGAATTTTTTATTCCCGGCGTCCTCCGTCTTGTACTTGTTGTCGAGATCATCCCAAAGTTGATTTGTGGTGCTATTTGCATACTTGATCTCGTACACGTCGTATAAAGTGTCGGACAGCCCTCCCAAAATGTATCCCTTGCAGTAGGTGTCATCTTCTTCCCTCTTTTTCTTTTGCTTCATGGCAGCCTGCTTTATTGCTTCGTCTGCAGCTTCATCCACCATAGGCTTTGGAATAGTGAGCACATAGGCAATCTTCAATGCAGCAAGAAAGAAGTACATCTTGCTCTTCCATCGCCTAAAGAAAGAGCCATCGAACTTAGCCAGCTTTGAGATGTCGTTGGTCACAGGCATCCTTGAAGTATTCTCCATCGTAGCCAAAATACTGTCTTAAGATTGTTGGAAATAAAGGCAGTATGGAGAAACTGGACTGAAGATGCCTGAGTCGAATGCGTTGCACTCTTTCCTTAAGACAGTATTTGCTCCCTTATAATCTGCTTAGGGTAGCAGCAAATCTGCCTCCCAAGATAAAACAGGCGAAACTCTGTTGATCACAGCAAAATGCAATCAACAGACAAAAATTTGAGAGAGAGCAAGAAAGAATTCAAAGTAGTTTATGATCTGACCATCAACCCTATTTATAGACACCAAAGGGTGCGTAGAACAGGTGCAAACAGTTGTGGCAGTTAAGTGACTCTACAGATGTCACTTAACAGTCACAATCTGTAGACACAGTATAGAGGTGCAACATTTGAACTAAAAGGCACCAATTGCAGTTGCCCATTTCTGTGACAAGTGACACATCTAAATGATAAGACATCACTTAAGAGAAGCTTAAATATTTAAAATCTGGTAAACAATGATAGCTAGCTACCTTATCTAGTCGGTAACTTCCTCCTTTACAAAATTGGTAGTTGTTTCTCTTCTCTACATTTGCCTATTCATTGCATGTGCCATGCAGCTAGTCCAAATGGAGAGAAGCTGAACTCAGTGAGACTATTGGGGCCATGGTTCATAAACTTTTAGGCAGCCCTTATTGCCAAAGCAATAGAGGATTTTGCCAAAGTAAATTGTACCCCCTAAGTCTTGATGGACAATTGCCAATATAAACTGTAGCCCCCAAGTCTTTATGGACAAAAACACCCAATTTCCATCCTCTTCTCCCTTTGTTACCTGATCCATCCATAAACATTTATGCCTGCTATTCGGGTCTGGCACCAGACACCACTACCCCTTAGTTGCTACCCTACAAGCATAGATTACAAGTATAGATTATCAATCTTCAATTCGACCTAGTTTTTAAGTTATGAAACCTTCTTGAAATCTGAGTTGAAACCTCTCAAAACCATTTCTAGCGCAGATCAAAACCTTCCTTTTGTTTTCTTGATGCTTTATGCCGAAGCAAATTTGGTTGATGAAAGTAGCGTTGAGGTGATGGCCATGGTGGTCATTGTTCCCACTAGGAGTTAGCTGTGGCTATATACTTTCATGGTGGCATGGTGGGGAGAGAAAAAAGATGGGAAATGGGACTCTAATTCTGAGTTTTGGATCTGGTTTTCGGCTTCAATCTCAACGACGACGGAGGGGGTAGCCAAGTGCAAAGTGCGCCTAATAGCGCCAATAGCGCCTTTACGCCGCCGCCGCCGGCGCGCGCGCGCGCGTGTGCGGTGCACCGCACATGTGCAAGTGCATGGCCATGCATACCATGTGTTTCTAGAACAATATGGTATGTCACATGGCCATTTAAATACCCTTAACTTTTCCATTTCCCAAGCCATGTGGGAACCCACTTCATGATTAGTTTCAACCTTATTAAATGCCAATGTTTGAGAGTTAATATCTCTCAAACCAATCAATCAATTTGATTGATTCTTTTTGCAACTTATTCCTTGTAGTACAAACTTTAATAAGGTAAGATCAATTATTGAAAAATTTCCAACATTATCCATCTCCTTAGGCCGCCATATCTGCCATGACACCACGTACCTCCGTGACTCCGACCGTTAATTTGGATGTCGTTAGTACTTGTGCACGTTATTGGACATACCAAGGGTTAGGAAGCCCTTTGGTACTATGGCCGTAGAGGTTTGAGCATAGTCAAAATCACCTTATGTCTTTAGAAAACCTTTACCCTCAATCTGGTGGACCAGGTAAAATGTGCGCGTGTAAGACTTTCAAATTTTAGTCCTAACTTTAAGAGAAATAAAACATGTAATCGTAGGAATAAATCAATAAGCTCCACCCCGTGCACATATAACCAATAACCAATACATGACATAATACATGTAGCAAATATAAGCACAAGCACAAACAAGCATGATAAAATAAAAAATTGGCATGGCAATAAAAATGAGTCTAATCCTTTGCATTCCCAGCGAAGTTGCTACTGTGACAGCCTGCGTCCATGCACTGACAAAAAGTCGCCATCTAATTATCGTAAAATAGAAAAAATTTAAAAAATCCTGATTTTGATTCCGTATACACAATTGACTAGTTTGGCACGTGAAAACCTTAGGATTAGACTAGCGGATTGTCTTATGTGACAAGAACGTACTAGGCACCTCATCACATTCTAACTGTCTAAATTATATTGCCTAATTAGCTTATTTTCATCCTTTGGAAAGAAACGAAAAGGGCAGCATATGACAAACTTAACACGGTTTGACAGATATCAGAAGGCACCTAAAAGCATATAAAAGTGAACTCGGAATTCAAATCCGAGAACAGGCTCCATATTGCCTACGTATCGGATGAACAATCGAAAACCAAATCTAACAGGGATGTTTGACTGAGTACTATGTGGTTGTTTGGGTTTTGTATATAGTTGTGATATCAGGAAACTCCATCAAGTTTTTTTAGTGAATTGAATATTCAATCAAGAAAATTGATATACAAGATAGAATTTGAATATTGAAAAACATTTGAGAAAATCAAGTAGGTCTGACACAATTCTAAAACCAACAGTTTTGTTAATCTTTCGGTCCTAACTTGCATCAAGTCTGGAAAATTAGTTTGGTCTATAGTTGTTTACTATGTCAAAACCATCCAGTACAACTGTGGCATGTTGGGTGATGCTTTTGGTCAAAGTTGAAGTGGGAGTTTGATTTGCACCTTTAGTCGTTGTATAGTTGACTTTCGGATTCTGTTTTCTTTTTTTGGTCAAAGTAGAAATATATAGCAAGGTTTAAAGGACCTAAGTGCACATATAGACAGCAGAAAGTAAAACTAGATCTCAAGTCCATCCAGCCCATTGCAAAAGAAGGTAATTTAAAAGACAAAAAGGAGGACGTACAAGTTCATCCAGCACATTACAAACTAAAACTATATTACTAAATAGATAGCTATATAGCTAGAGAAGCAAAAAGACCACAGAGGAAGCGCAATCATGCACCAGCCGAAATCAAGATAATATAACATCATCCTGTCCAAGGCTTATCCATTCCTGCTGAACATCATCACTTGATCGAGATGCAAAAAAAGCGAGTGCAGATGGTAGAGTGAAAATACTGTCTCTTGTCCGGGAAATATGTACAGAATGAAACCTTCTACGGCAGGAATAAATCAACCCATGGTTGGTGACTGGTGAGGCCCAACCACCAAAGCCATTTGTGTAAGTTCAGTAAACCTTTTTAATGATATAGGCAGTTCAGATACAATACCATCAATTTCCATAGGATTAAACTCGTCCAAACCTAAACCCATTAACCCCACGCCAAGTTCATCAAGAATTCCAACGTATAATTAATTACAGGATTCAAGCAGAGGCAAAGGACCAAATCAAGGAACAGAAAATGGAATAGCTGGAAGGTTAGGGAACAAACCTGGTGGTTGATCAATAGCCAAAGGAGAGGGAGATTTGAATTTCTTGAATATAAATTCCTCAGTGTTACCAAAGGAGTCACGATCTCGTTTCTGCGAGCCCGATGAAGAGGAAGAATGACACTCAGCATCTTGACTCTTAGCATCTTATATTGACTCAAAGAGGTATTCAAGAGTAATGGTAGCGGTAGCTTTATTATCAAAGGAAACCTCTATGAAATCACCTTGAAACAATCTCAAACAAGCATCCACCTTAAGGTTAACTGAGGGCTATAAATCTTTCATCTTCGAATCCTTAGAATCAGAAGGTACAACAACGTGAAGAACCAGACTGAGACTACCCGGCACCACCTCCAGTGTAACAGGAGTCACCGATGAGGAATCCACCAGAGTACAGTTATCAGATGGCATAAGAAGAGAAGACTCCATGTGTACAGTGTCAATACCAGGTGGGCCAGCTTCATAATCATTTGCAGCAGGCGGAGTCCAAGAATAATTGATACCATATTGATTCATAAGTCCGATTTTGGGATGAGAAAAGTCAGTAGTCAGCTTTGTTGAATTAGCCCAGTCCAAATCCTCAGAGACCCTAGCAAGCATAGTAGAAGCATGTTGGCCTGTTCTTTTCTTTTTGGGTCAACAAAATCAATACTTGGAAAAGGCCTAGATAAGCATAGATCTAAGGCCCGAGCACGCGGCCTAAATATAAATTTGGCCCACAGTTTCCCTTGATCCACCAAAGGAATTTTGTCCGTCTCTGCATACCTATCAGATAAGAGTAGTCGCATGGCACGAAACACCATATATCATCAAATTCCTACCACGCGACACTGCGACGGTAGGCGGATGAGCTAAGTGGCCGGGCAAATGACAGGTGGCAGAAGAAGTCACCATCAGAGCACACACAATCAAACTCTTTCTTTTTTTCCTTTTCTTTTTGTTTTATAAGAGAATTGCACTAATAATAGAAAAGAGTATCCAACCTTAGAGCCATACAGAGAGTTACATAATTAATACAACACGGTTAGGCTAAACATGCCTATAAGAAGCAATGCACATCACACATATTTATGAGGAAAAGCATCACAGCAAACAAAAGAGGCTATCTCTAAGCTTTTTCATCAACCCAGTATTGGTAGACAGTAGTACGGGCCTAATAAGCAAACCTAGCAAGGTAACGTGCTTCCTTCAAAAGATGGGGATCTGCCTTATCAATGCTGAAATGATGGTAGTCGGTTACAATATAACAAAAATCATAGATGATAGGCGTCACCGTATCTAATATATCCTCGGCACCTGTCATCTGGTTAAAGAGAAAACGAGACTCGGTTAGAACTCTTATGTGTAAAAATCTTTTTTGAAGTGCCCATGTAGATGCTATAAGAAGACCATGTGCTAAAGCAGTATAATTGTCCGACGACAAAGTAGAGAAAGCTGCAGAGGCACATCTGGAATTATTTACGTAACAAGATAAACCAATACCAGCCCGTAGACGATTATTATCAAAACACGAATGAATGACCATGGTAGCTATGCGAGGGTTCAAGCAGCCACAAGGCGTAGGGGCAGCATGAACAATGATTGGACTTGTACTGAAACCCGGAACAGACTCATCGGCGAAGTCAGATTTCCCAGCACCTACACATGACAATTCCTGGAATCACCATCTAGGGAGAAGAAGTCCCCAGACGACCTCATTCCAGAAGCCTTATCAGAGAAGATAAAACCATGGGATACATAAAAGTCTTCCACATCATGACTACTCGCAACATTGGAGTAATTGTCCATGCCGATTTTTACAACATCATCGTGTTCTGGTTCAATCCGAATGCGACTATTTATATTCCAATTAGAAATGGCAAAAGCCCTCAATTCTCAGGTAAACAAAGGCCTGTGTGCCTGAGAATATAACTGATTGTTACCCGGTTGAGAATATCGATTCAACACCACCTCAACCAGTCTTCAAGGATACACAAGAGAAAAGCTACACAGACTATTCACATGCCCTGTTAGACCACATCAATAACAAACCCGGAACACTCTCTCGTAGCCAGCATCAACCCATGTTCCATTTTCTTTAGTTGTTGGAACATATAATTCAGCCACCAATGGTTCATCTACAAGAACCTTAACTAATACCCGAAAGTAATCTTTTCAAGCCTGCCGAACTTCATACCAGACCACAACCAAAACTTCACCTAAGTAACCACCAAAATTGAGAGCAAACTCATAGGAGAAATACTCTGCAGGCACATCATTGAACCGTACCCATAGATTAATAGTGGAAAAATCTGACCTGGGAACACACCCAAAATGGTTGCCAACAAATTAAGATCAGCAGCGCACGATCCATTGATATTCCAAAGACCCTTTGCTAAAAGGCACTCTAAATCAACTGGATCAGTAAAATGAAAAGCATAAAAAACACCCACAAGTTCCGACAGTGCCTAACAGACGCCATCATAGATTAACTACACTTTGTAGCAAATGAAGAGTAAACACCCTTTGATCAACAAATTTACCAGTCAGAGTGTTCTTCCATTTTGTAATTTGAGAAAAAAACCTGATCTTGATCCTAACAAGAGCAAGATTACCACAACATTCCAAAATAGAAACCTCATCTGGATTAGAGGAAGCAACGTTGGTTATCAACATTAAATCATCACCAAACCAATGACGTTGTACCAAAACCACCTTTGGATTCTTAGACAAGCAAAATAACCTATGTTCTTCAAATTGTGAGGAAGACTATATCTAACCATTATGCAAGCTAATCAATGTTTAGTCAAAAGACCGAAGGAATCTGTGGTTATGGCAATCGATACTTTTTTGGGGGAGAGGAGCATTACGCGGATGTATAGCAAACTGTAATTTTATGGCAAAGTTGTTTTTCTATTCAACATAACTAGAACAGGAAAGTAGGGAATGACCCCCACTACTATACACGTTGTGCGATTTGCTCCCCTCCACTTCAAACTTAAGCACTAAACCCCCCCACAGTTTAAGAAAATGGGCACCTTAGACGAAAACCGTTAAATATAACAGTGCATGGTCAACACGCGCGTTGACTAACGATTTTTTTTTTGTAAATGACATTTTTTGCCCATCGTCTCATTTTAGAAAAAAAATAATTAGAAAAAGCCCTAATTCTAACCACCCCACCCCCTGCCACCCAACCCCCCTATCCCCCCAACCCAATTCTGTCAACTCCCACGACCACCCGACCACCGCACCCCTTCGTCTCCCTGTCTGCCTTCCTCTTCCCTGTCGCCGCACCACCCTCCCCCTTCCCCTTCCCCGTCGCAGCGACCGCCCTTCCCCTTCCCCTTCCCCGTCGTCGCGACCGCCCTCCCCCTTCCCCTTCCACGGCATTGATGAAAATTTGAATTGAATTGAAATTGGCGGTGTGGGTTTGCCAAATGGCTTACCGGCGTGGTGGGGTGAGGTGAGTCTACCGGATGGTGGGCCGAGAAAGGCTACCGGCGGCGTGGGGTGAGGAGGACGCTTGGGCTGCCGGCGGCGGGATCAGATCTGGAGAAGGAGAAGAGAAACCCTAATTTGAAAATTAGGGTTTTGAAACCCTAATTTTAAGGTTTCAAAACCCTAATTTTTAAATCAGGGTTTCAAATCCTCTAATTTTAGGATTTCAAAAGCTTAATTTGCAAATTAGTTGCTAATCCTAACGGCAATCGCGGTTCCTTTTTTTTTTTTTAACTCCCTGGTGGTCGGAGAAAAAGACCAGTGGTTGTGCTCAGTGAATCACCAATTGTAGCGGGGTTGACCAGAGGAGGAGGGTCATGGGCAAAAATTGTAATTTAAATTTGAGGGGGGAAAATTGCACACCGTGTATAGTACAGGGGGTCATTAGCTAATAAAGAAATAAGGGTATTTTGGTCATTTCACGCTATTCATAACGGATCCGTCTAAGGTGCCCATTTTCTTAAACTGTGGGGGGTTTAGTGCTTAAGTTTGAAGTGAAGGGGGACAAATCGCACAACGTGTATAATAGAGGGGGTCATTCCCTACTTTCCCCTAACTAGAATGTATATTTGTTGACAAAAATAGGGTTGTGTTGGCAAGTGACTAATCAAGTTTGTTACATTTTAGGAATGGTCATTTGTTGTACAACACCAATGGGTTTGTCATAAAATATTGTCATTAAAGTTTTTTGTCGCTAATGTTAAATTTAAAGAAATAATATTTTATCGCTAATTTAGTAACATTTTTAGGACAACAAAGGGTGCTCCTTGTCCGGTACTATTCCCTTAGCAAAAGTAGTTAATGCTGATTTCAGTATCTTAATAGCTGGGTGAGAGATCTTTCGGTGGATTGTTCTCTCATAGGCCATGTTTTAAATAACTTTTTTTCTACTTTATATATATTGGCTTAATTTCATTTTTGTCTAACATATAGCATTAGACGTTACTCACGTAAAAAATGTTTGAATGCAGATTTTGCATTAATAATGAAAGCAAATAAGGATATGTATTAATGAATAGGACAAGACACACATAAAATAAGGGCTAAAAAAAAAACAACAAAAACACTATGAACCAAAGAGAACGGAGTCATCCAGATGAGTATCGTGAAGTAGCCACGAGTATGTAAGTATTGTGTTGGCTTGACCTGAAGATAAGACAATGCTCTGGTTCTGGAGGACATCTCGTTTATGTACCTTCATAAAATCATAAAGTTTTGTTTTAATAAAAATGTGTGAAATAATATTGGGAGCAGTTTCGGCGTCACGTAATTTGAACTTACCTTTCGAGAAATACCTGTCATGGAGAATAGTAACAAAGTGGAGTGCAAGTGTTACGTACTATTTTGTTCTTGCCTATTGCAAAGATAATGATTTGCACCATCCAATTAAAAATAGCAACGTTTTTTTATGAAATAACTGAAAGCGTTGTTAATGTCCTGCGCTACAGCGGTAAAAAGATTTGTACGACATCGGGTAGGACTACTAGCTTGCCAAAGTGGTCGGTTAATCACCTTGATTTTGAAACAAGAAAATTTTTACTAGAAATTTTCTAATATTTAAAAAATTGAAGTCCATAAACTAGGAATTGACCACTTCAAAATTTACAATTTATACTGAACTTTGACGATGTTCTCTTAGAATTCTAAATCCACTGTTGAGCGGGTAAATACATTGAAATATAGCAAAACATTCAAAACGAATAGGTCTTTGTAATCTTTGCTCGACTTGTAAAAGAATGCTTACAATTCCTATATAATAGCAATAATCAATTATCGTTGAACTTGCTTAGTATATTTTCTTTAACATCTTGAACGATAATTTTAAAATGCATTATAGCCGTTATGTATAATACTCCATTAGTCCCTAATTAAGTGATCGTGTTTAATTTGCACGCTTATATAGAATATGAGTTACTATTTTTTTTATGTGTTTTTCAATCTATCCCAAGAGAGAGAAAGAGAAGAAAGTTGGTCAGGAGGGGAAAAAATAGGTTGATAGATGATTAAATATAGAGAGAGAAATATAATTAAAAAAATATAAGAAGAATAAACATCTATATATATTTTTAATTTGAAAAGTAATCAAATTTTGAAAATATGAATAAATATTTAGGTACGGATGGAATAACTTTTAGTTATCCTAGGAAAGATAGGAGGCATCTTATCCACAGGCCAACAAATTTCCCTTACCAAAGGCTTATAGTGCCAAAGTTGTTGACCTCTTCATTCTTTGCAAAAGTAATAAAGAAACGTCTGCACTACTCCAAGAAAGAGCAAAGTACAAGGCAGACTCACGCGTGAAGAAACAGAAAGTAAGAAGGAAGTTTCACGTGACACAAGGATGGATCCCTCAGGCTTCTCTTCACTCTTCACAGCGTCAACTCTAACCAGATCCCACCTCAGTGCCTCACTCGCACGCTCAAGGGCAACATATTGGTGTTTGGATGAGAGAAATGTTAACAGATTTTTCACCTTATTCTCCTGTTTTTTTTTTTTTTTAACGGTGGTAAAGGATATCATCTCGTTAGCTTTAATTTTAATATCAACCGAAATTAAGTCTTCTAAGTGGATAATCTTAAGGGCCCACCCTCTGCATTTGGCCTGATGCATTTAAAAAAATATTTTTTTTTCTATGTACTGATCTAATTAACATTTGAACTCACGAAGTTACGAAAAAGAACAAACATCGTTAACTATCATTCCAATATTTGGAGTTCATTCCCCTTCTTATTCTTGCATACAAGTCATCTCACTTTCCCAAGTACAAAACTCTAGCATTATTTTGTTGGTGAAGTATCTTAACTTTCTACCACCATTGTAAGACACAAATGACAAACGGTAGACCTCGAAAATATTCAAACACGTTTTACTCTTTTATGGAAACCTTCATGTTTCCATTTAACGTAGTAGAGTGTGATTTATGCACAATCACATTTACTAGTTAATTGTTACTGAATGTCACCCACATGCGATGCCTGTGCAACGGAATTTGTATTTTTGTGGTTGACATGCCGTTTGGATACCTTTTCCCCCCTTTCATTTAAATTTGTAGATTACATGAAATGAGCTCAATTTTGTCTGGACACTATTTAAAAAAAAAACATTTTCGAAAACTGTCTCTTTGCAATTCCAACACATCCTATACATCACCCTTCTATTATTCTGACCAAAAAAAAATAAAAATTAAAAATTCAACTCCACATTTCTTAGGGGAAAAAAAACTCAGGGGTTGATTGGGATGAAGAGAACAATAAATTGATGGCTAGTGATGAGACGTGGGATGGAATTGTACAGGTACATGAGACACAAGAGTACCCATATATGAGTTCATATATCTCTTACTGTTGCTGCTTTGTGTTCCCAACCTATTTTGGTCGCACCCAAAAGTCCACTGTGGTCCCATTTTGCATGACACGTCCGCACAAGCAACAGTCAATATTCAACGCTCACAACATGTCAAAGCGTGCACGTTCAAGTTACGTGCACTTCTTACTTCTTCTACGTGACTTCGTCACCAAGAAACTCATCCTTGCGCGACTCCTCATCGAGCTCCTACCGTCGCACATCGCCCGTCGACGCGCCATGA
Source organism: Escallonia rubra (assembly GCA_033065855.1). Lineage (NCBI taxonomy): Eukaryota > Viridiplantae > Streptophyta > Magnoliopsida > Escalloniales > Escalloniaceae > Escallonia > Escallonia rubra. Next base: position 39,205 of record JAVXUO010000855.1, on the reverse strand, counting down.
CACTTGCCCAAAGAGGTTGGCCTTGGCCTCCCCCTTGGGGTCGGCCTCGGCCTTGGCCTTGGCCTTCCCCTTGGGGTCGGCCTCGGCCTCCCCTTGAGGTTGGCCTTGGCCTTCCCCCAAGGGTTGGCCTTTGGCTTCCATACTTAGCATTTTCACTACTCTTCAAGGGACCATACATCACTCCGCGACCCCGTCGCCCGGACGTCACTCCGCGACCCTAGTACCTCGTCGTCCAGACGTCGCTTGCGCCCGCGCGCCAACTCCACGACACTCATCGCCCGGAAGTCGTGTCCGCGACCCCCGTTGCCGGCGTCCGGGCGCCGCACTCCAACACTCCGCCGCGCCCATGTGCCGCGCCGCTGATACAGCCGTGCCCCCCGACTCTTTGTCATACTACCTTGCTTGAAAACTTTGATTTAAATCACCACGAACTCAATTCAATCCCCATAAAAACCTGTACATAGAGACCAAAATCATCAATGTCAAAAGACTTCCCCTTCATGTAAGTTTTAAAACAAATGATTCAAGAAAAGCTTTCTATTTCTTTTATTATCAGTCGTATAATGAACCAGTGAGCCCATATGCAACATTGCTAGATCCAAATCGTCAATTATGTTCATAGACGTCAAAGTCATTGAGTTGAGACAAATTATTTTTTGAAGCCATTATGTTATATTTTCACACAAAAGTCAATTTCGATAAAAATAGTAATTACATACACCCCCCCCCCCCCCCCCACCACTCCAAATTTAGGGACTGTTAATGTTTGCTAACTACAATTAAATGCATTTTTGCAAAAGTTTTAGGTACAATCGTTGGTAGCAAAATTTTTTTGGCGTCACCAATTAGAAGCGATCGAACATAATAAACGATTTGTAATGTCCTATTTGCATCCACAAAATCTCCATCCTAACCACGTTGGTCAAACTCTTATCTTAACGTTGGTCAAACAATTATCAGAATTGTATTTCATTTAAGCTTAGATGCCGTTTGTGATTGATTCTTAAAAGTAGATTTTGATTAAATCAGAATCATTTTCTAAAATAAGATTTAATCCATTTTAGACATAACAGATTAAAAGTTGTTGAAGGTGTTTGGATAAAAAGATATTAAAGTAGGTTTAGTATAGTAAAATTATCATATAGTGTTTTCAAACTGAAATTGAGCATTTAATGATATTTATATGTAATGATAATTTGGTAATTTTCTTGATCAAACCTGATTCTCCAAAATTGATTAAATCTTAATCTAAGAAAATGAGAATTATGGATTTAATCAATTTTGAGCCCATTGGAGCAAATTTAACCAGTTTATTTTTTTTTACCAAACACCTCAAAACTGATTTAATTTAGATTTAGCCAGGCATGACCAATCTAGCAAAATTGATTTACCAGCAAAACTCGGGATTAAAATTAAATCGGTGGGGGGCGTGGACGTGTGGTCAACGCGCCTCGAGGTCGTGACCGCAGTCTCTCCCCCCTAAAACCCCTTTCCTTTTCCAACTACAAGTCTAGAACCCGACCTCAACGGCTTCGCATATTAGATCCGTCAATTTGTAACGACTCCCTCCCCTCTTTTTCCATTCTTCACCATAACTGTCTCCCAAAAACCCTAGCAATGGCGGACCAGCCGGCCGGCGATCCGATCCCTCCACAGCCTAATCTCGCCACCACAGACTTTGACCCGCTTCCTATCCCGCCTCTCGATCCCGCCTTCTTCTCTGACGACCTCTCGTTACCTGATAACTTCCTTTCTTTTGAGAACGACGTCGAGGACTTCGACTTCACCTTTGACGACATCTATCTCCCTTCCGACACCGAAGAATTCCTCAATCCGCCCGGATCCGACCCGGAGTCGGGTTACTCCGACCCGATTTGTGTCGATCAGGGCTCTGGGGTCTTGAATTTTACATCGACCGAGTCGGACCACGACCGGAGCTCCGATTTCGCTGGGTTTCTTAACCTTCCCTCACCGGATTCCGGTGCATGCAACGGAGCAAATGACGCTGGGCCAACTTTGTCTCAGGACTCCGGAAATTGCGGGTCTGCCGGGCCCAGCTCGTCACAGGGCTCCGGGAATTGCGGGGTGGAAGTGGAGCCGACGAATTATTCGTCGCCGGATTCAGGTAATTCTGCTCGATCGGTTGTTTCTTCGCATAATTCGGGTAATACCAATCCGGTGAATGAGGTAGTTGTTGATCAGAAGGTTAAAATTGAGGAATTGGGTAAAAACAGCTTGTTAAAGAGGAAAAAAGACAGTAATTTAGAAAGTGTGAAATCTGATGCCAGGAGTAGCAAGTACCGTAGGTCAAACGCAGTGGAGAATGTGAGTCAGTCGTATAGTTTTAGCGCGGGGAACGGTGACGACGATAAGCGCAAGACCAGGCTGATCAGGAACCGCGAGAGCGCACAGCTGTCCAGGCAAAGGAAGAAACACTATGTTGAGGAGTTGGAGGATAAGGTGAGGGCAATGCACTCGACGATTCAGGATTTGAGCGCGAAGATTTCGTATGTAGTCGGGGAGAATGCAAGCTTGAGGCAACAGTTGGGCGGCGGTGGTGCCATGTGTCCGCCCCAGATGGCGCCTCAGGGGATGTACCCCCATCCGCCGCTGGCACCGGTGGGTTATCCGTGGATGCCGTGCCCGCCTTATGTTGTGAAGCCTCAAGGGTCTCAGGTTCCATTGGTGCCGATTCCGAGATTGAAGCCACAACGACCTGCCTCTGCACCGAAGACTAAGAAGGTGGAGAGTAAGAAAACTGAGGGTAGAACTAAGAAGGTTGCAAGCATTAGTTTTCTGGGATTGTTGTTCTTCATCTTCCTTTTCGGTGGGTTGGTACCCTTGTTGAATGTAAAATATGGTGCTACGCGTGATGCATTTCCTGGTGGGTCTAATTATCTTGGAAATTGGTATTATGATCAGCACCGGGGGAGAGTTCTGACGGTTGACGTTAATCACAATGGAACTAACCATAACGTAGGAATAGGAATAGGAAACTTGAATGAGAACCTTGGTTCTGTGAAAGATTTTACAAACACTTTACATTGTGGGAGAGGTCATGTTGGAGGAGCAGAGTCGGACATTGATAAGAAACATGGAACGCGTCCCTTACCTTGTTCTGATGATTTTGTTCGTTCAGGCAATGATAGTGAGCCTCTTGTTGCCTCTCTGTATGTTCCGAGGAATGATAAACTAGTTAAGATTGATGGTAATCTGATAATCCATTCGGTCCTGGCTAGTGAGAAAGCCATGGCCTCTCATGAAGATGTGGGGACGAAAAGTGTTAAGGAGACTGGTTTAGCAGTTTCACGAAATGTTTCTCCAGCTATTTCTATCTCAGGGGGGAGGGTTAATGGTAGACATCCTCACTACAGAAGTTCAATTGAACGTCAAAGGGCCCTTGCATCCGGTTCTGCAGGCAAGGACAATTTGAAGTCTTCAGCAGGAGAGGGAGAGCTGCAACAGTGGTTCCGTGAAGGTCTTGCAGGTAATTCATGCTCCATCTTGATTTTCCATTCACGCTTACTTTCGTCATTCCTTTAAGTGTTAGCTTTCTTGCAACTTAACGCAGCTGTAGTCATTCATGGCAGCTGCAAGTATGGTTAGACCTCAATTTTTTGCGTGAAGTTTAGTCCGCCACCATAATTAGTGGATTGTCTTTGGGGGTTTTACCAAAAAGGACTCGCATCCGGTGCTTTTAGTAGTGGATGGTAGAACTCCTAGATTGCTTCTCTCTCTGATTTTTGGTATCTGCTACAATTTCAACCTCTCCTGCGAGAGTGGAACACGGTGGTCATAATTCTTGCTGGATTTGTGTTTCTGTTCTATGGATTGGTTATGCAACAATTTTTGTCAGGTGGGTGTTGGTCAAATGGGCTTTGGAGAGAGTGGGTTAATGGTAGTAGGTTTTTTTCTCAAAAATGTAGAAAAGAAGGATTTTGGTAAAACTATGGGAATTTTATAGGCATATTATGCTTTTAAGGATATTGCCTCTATTCTGGTTACCTTAGTTATGTATACTTTGCCTGATGAACTTCCTCTCTTTTCAGCTATGCTGTGTACTCCTCCATATAAGTTTATCACGTTGCATCACATATTAGATTATGTTTCACCTCCCTATTTACTCTTTACCCTTACATGAGGAGCTGTGAATATGTCCATAAGTAGCTCTAGAAGTTTGTTTTTTTTCATGTTCTTTTATAGTTTAGAGTCAAGACTCGAGAGGATATAGTGATTACATTTTCTCGGGTGTACGCAAGAAGGGATACAGTGAGTTGTGATTGTATTTCGCGACTCTGTTCTGCATTTGCAGTTGCACTTAATTGTTTAGTTAATTATTTTTGGCTGCACAAATTGCTTTGATTGTAGGTATATAATCTTCGAGCACATAGATTTCTGTGCTCTGTTTACGTTATCTGGAACATGTTTCTGAAGTGATCTGCCAGCAAGGCATATAATGTTGTCCCGGATGCACCTCCCCCTTTTTGCTAGCTTTTTGTAGTCACATTTAGTTAACTTGAATTCATCTTTCATGCTTTGGTGTTTTATATTGCATGATAAGCTTCATTGGGCAGGTCAGGACCACCTCAAGTGATTTTCTTGCTCATATTCTCCTTCACTGCCATTAGAATCTTATAAAGTGTCACTCAACTTTATGGCTCGCATGCCCAGATAGCATACCTAACTTATTCTATCATGTTCACTGTTCTCTCTCATCATTTTTAAGCCTTTGTCTGAAACTAGCTGGGGTCAGTTGATAAAAGTATCTATTGAGCTGATGCCCTTCCGGCACTGGCAACTTAACACATCTGCAGTTCACATCAGCATTAAGTATTGCTAGATCTCGATCTTTTTCGTGAGTTTTTAGTCCGTGACCATTAGTAGCGCATTGCCTTTTCCTGAAGCACGCATTCGATGCTTCTTTCTGGAAATAGCATTCCCTTTAGATTATGTGCCACCTCTCTATTTTGAATGTCAATTAGTTGTCTTTATAAGCATACAGGGAGACAAATAATTATGACTGTTTTTCATGATTGTTCGTTCTCCGTCTGCAATTGCACTTAGTCTTGTTGACTTTCTTTTGATACCAACAATTTTGTCAAGTTTGCGCCTTGATGCTATTTCTATACTGCTTATTCAAGGGAAAGGAATCCTGAACTATCAGTAGATACACTTGGTTTTCCATAGGTTTTGGTCTATAATACGAGTCCTGTCCTATCATTAGATCCACTTAGTGCGGTACGTAAGGCTTCTAAGGGAGGAGAGGAGTGATCATTGTCAGCTGGTGAGGGTAGAAATCATGCTTACAAACAATTGCAACTCAAGTGCACATTTTGTCATACGCTGCTGGCTTCGGTGAACCATTTGTGGTGCTTCCATACAGTATATCCTGAAATTCTAACATATCATTTGTCAACTTTGCAGGGCCACTGTTAAGCTCTGGCATGTGCACTGAAGTATTCCAGTTTGATGTTTCACCAGCTTCTAACCCGGGAGGCATTGTTCCCGCTGCCTCAGTCAGGAACATCTCTGCAGAACACCTTCAAAATTCTACATACCTCACCAAGGGAAAGAATAGAAGGATTCTCCAGGGTCTTCCTATTCCACTCCCTGGATCTAGCCATAACATTACTACAGAACATGTTGGAAGCAACTCAGAGAAAGAGAGCTCTCACGGAAACACCTCTCTCTCCTCGATGGTTGTTTCTGTGCTCGTTGATCCCAAGGAAGCTGGTGACGTTGATGGTGAAGGCATGATGGGGAAAAAGTCCCTTCCTCGGATTTTTGTTGTCGTGCTTTTAGACAGCGTTAAGTACGTCACATATTCATGCGTGCTTCCGCTAGTCGGATCTAGCGCCCATCTGGTGACGACTTGACGATGGATAAAGAGGATGTGGATAAAGCGGTTATGGAGTAATCGAACAAAGGAAATACCCGCCCGCAGATCCAGTTTTGTAGATAGCAAACATTATAATACTCCTTTGTAGTCTTGTTGGGATCCATACCTGCTCTGTATCTCTGTAACTGTCACCTTCTACCTTGGGAGACAATAACTTATCTTAACAGATAGAATAATTAAATATAATTTCCCCTTTCCGTGTGTTAGGTAAACTGTTTCGACCTGAATAGAATTCGAGACGTAGCGTGTAACTTAAGTGACTGATGCAACATCGTTATATGCCAAAAAATGACTGCTTAGGTTGATGATGAGATGTTCCATTTTCTTTAGTTTTTGTGCAGGGGGGGATCCAGAAAGTCTAATTGGGGGGTGCCAAAAAATCATAAAAGAATTTGATGGCTAACATAATAAAATTCAAAAGGTTCAATTTCACAAAAAACATGAATAATAAAAAATACATTATAATTAGCGTCAATATTAAATCCTTTAAATATATTGCTCAATTTGTCTACTAATAATATATTTTCATTATGACTCGTTAAGGTTAGTCAACAATAAATTTCTAATTTTGCATTGAAAAAGCTTAACTCTTACTGTATAAATCTATTACTAGGGGTGCAACTTGGACGGGTTGGGTTGGTTTTCAGCCCAACCCAAGAAAACTCAACTTTTTAAAAGCCCATCTCAACCCAACCCAACTTGGGCTTTTTAAAAAAAAAAACCAACCCAACCCAACTTGGGCTTTTTAAAAAAAAAACCCAACCCAACCCAACCCGACTACAAATGCTATGGTTTGGGTTTCAACCCAACCCAACCCAACTAACATCGAATTAATGCCCATGTAGTGATTTTATCGCTTGTAGCAAATTTTTTTCTTTTTTTAATAATATTAGTTTTTGCTTTTTATTCATCACTTGAAATTGAATGGAGCCTGGCAAGAAAGTGCGAGCCATTTCAAAATTTTCAAAAGTTACAAAAGAAAAAAAGTTGTGTCGTGTGTCAATTTACCAGAACAGTCTAAAGTCTAAACACGGCAGTGTAATCTGGATAAGGGGTAACAGAGACATTTCGGAGGTACACTTGGCTACACACAACAGCATCATTCTGAACACCACCACCGTTCCACACAACACCACCGTTCCACACAACACCACCGTCGCAAGCCCAACACATTCCACAATTCCGCCGCAAACCACCATTCTAACACCGCTACCTTTCCACGCAACAACGCCGTCGTCAACCCAACGCCAACGCCGCAAACCACCATTTCCCACACCACGGATCGACTTTCCACACTGTTCCTGACCTCATCTCCCTCAACCCACAATCACTGTCTTCATCTCCTTTCAACGGAACTCACTGCATCGTAAGACCTAAGCAACTCAATCCCCTATCATCGAATTAATACTCCCAACTGCACAGTAGCTTGCACATAATCACTGCAGGCTCACCGGAATGGTGGCAACTGGTGACTACCTCGACATGGTTTCACGACTACTGGCTCAGCCAACACCAGGGAGAGGATGGGTTTTATGCGAATTTACTCCTATCTGATTCTTCTGTTGAAGAAATTAACTCCTTATCAAACAAGTTGTTACCTTATAAGCTCCTTTTGAAGAGCAGCTCCCTGCTTAGTCCTCCCTGTCGTCACCCCATAACTATCTGTCCCTTTGTTCATGCTCCCCATCACCCAGTCGCTGCTCGCTTTCACCCCCGCTCTCGCCGAGTCACAAAGCTCCACGGCGGCACCGCCGCCCGCCGCGGCCACCGCGGCCACCTGCGATATAGTCAATGTCTGATTCTGCAGCTGAACCACGGGCCTCCGAAACTCCTCCACCATGCGCTTCACTTCATCCAGATGACTCCCCTTCAGGGCCTCCGCCGCCGCACCCCAATTCAACGGATCTTGGAACCCTAGAAATCGATTTGGGCAAAATTGGTGAGAAGTGCCGAATTTTGGAACACTCGCACTCTTTGTAACCTGGTTCTTTTTTCTTTTGGGTTAGAATGGGTTGGGATGGTTTTAATGGGTTTGACCCAGTTTAGCTCATTTAATTATTGACCCAACTCAGACCAACCCATTTTAAAATTAGTTGGGTTTAAATGGTTAAAGCTTGTCCATATTTGGGTTAGGTTGGTTAAAGCCCATCCTAAACCAGCCCAAATTGCACCCCTAATTACTAATGTAATTGTTCACTATATGAGTAAATTAGTTACGTGTAAGTTAACCAACTATAAGAATTTAAACTTTAAAAAAAAAGAATGAACCTTAAGCTATTCTTTTTATTGGTAATGCGGAGATTTAAAATTTGGGATTTAGAAGAACGAAGATAAAGCAAGAAAATGAAGAAGATAATGACTATGATAGGGCACAAAGAGTAAAAGATACAACATATGAAATCTTAATAAATTAGTGTTACAATATAATGTATTTTTGTAAACACTTTAAATACATTGATTCATTATCTAGGAAACTAAACTAGAATTCCAAAAAAGTGAGGGGTGCCATGCCCCCCCCCCCCCCCATGGGGGTGGTCCGCCCCTGTTTTTGTGCTTTGTTAAAGCAGACGGAATAAAAGGGTGAGCATATTCAAGACATGGAAATGTTGCGTTGGGAGGCGAATATAAAAGGGTGAACATTTTCTAAACGTGGAAATGTCTCTCCTGCAATAACTGTCTAGATCCAAGTGTCCAGATCTAACCCTCTCCTAGAGAAACACATGTTTTCCAGGCTTGTTGCCCTATGGGAATCTTTCTACGAAGTCGACACACCGAAAAGCTAATCATGTATATTAGACCATCTAGACCCGTCGAATCTATAATATATATAATATGATTCGATTGGAAATGTCTTTGCCCACCAAAGTGCCAATCCATTTTCTAGAATTTTTGAATTATCCTTAATAACTATAGTTAGGGGTAAAAAATCTATTGGTTAAGGAATCTATACTATTTTATAATAAGAACAAGTGTCTATTTTGAGGATATGGATCTCCTGTTGTGGCTAGGGTTACAGCAGGGGTGCTGTAGCCCCTGTAGCCCAGTCACAGCCGTCGGATCGAGATAAGTGGGAAGGGAAGGGCTTAGATTAAGCCGCGTCATCCGGATATCCTTCTCTCTCCAAAAGCCCCTCTCTCTCCAATTCCATCTGAGAGCTGTGACGACTTCCCGACTCTCTCCACCTGCCGGCGACGACACATCCATGGTCCACCTTCACCACCTTCTGGCGACGAGATCTACAATCTCTTTCTCTTCTCCGAAAATCAAGGCGGCCAGCGCTGTGATGGAATTACACCTTTCACCGGCGACGAAATACGAGGTGTCGCCGGAAGGTGTAGATCGGCGTCGACGGAAGGTGGTGCACGGTTCGATTTTAGGCCGTCGGAGGAGAGAGAGGGAGTATAGGTCAATGCGTCGCCGGAAGGTTCACCACCGGATGTGCCGTCGTCGTGCCGCCGCCGGCAGAAAGAATTGGAGAGAGAGTGAATGGTCCGAAGTGTGGTTGGGTTGGCAGAGAGAGTGAATGGTCTGGATGACGTGGCTTAATCTAAGCCCTTCCCTCCCACTTATCTCAATCCGACGGTTGTGACTGGGCTACAGCACCCCTGCTGTAACCCTAGCCACAGCAGGGGATCCGGATCCCTATTTTGAGGATAAAAAAGTAAAATATCTCATGACCCACTCTCCACATCTTCTGTTACTCTCCCACTTCCTGCACTTACGTAACTGCATTTCTCCCATATCAGCCTATCTTCCTCTCATCCTCCTTCCTCCATCTCCATTACAGATTGAAATCGGCAAGACAGAGCTCTAATTATTTTTTTCAACAGTGTCGGTAAGCAATTTTTTTTTCATTTCTTGCATCTCCTCATTCTTCATTTTTCCATTCTACACCTTCTCCCTTAACAACTCTCTGCGAGGTGATTTCTTCCTTTAGTTGGTGCCTTGGGGATGCCGTGGTTATGCGATCATAGAGGAGGCGGTCGTGGTTGGCAATTACTGGAAGTGATTGGTGGCGGTTGAGCGATTGGCGGTGCTGGGCTATCATGACAGCAACGAGAGACGCGGGGGCTGGGCTGTCGTGACGGTGAAGAGAAGCACGACGACTAGGTTGTCTTGACCGAGAAGAGTTTCGCGGCGGCGTGGATGACCGACGGAGGTCGTGCGGCAGTGGTGGTTCACTACAGTGGTGGTTTTACAGACAGCTGTCGATGGTTGGTGTGGTGTGTGTTTTGCGTGTGTCTGCTGCTGTGTGTTGTGTGCATCTGCAATGTGTGTGTGTGCATGTGTGGAGTTCCAGGGATGTGTTCGACGTCGATCTTCTCGGAACCGCCACCGTCTCCACCCAGAAGATAAAGTCTGACAGCTCCCGATCACCGGCCTGTTTGGCAAATCCCCCGCAACTGACCACTGCACATTCAACGAAATGAAAAAATAGGGCGCAAAACAGTTGGTCACCCGCAAGAACATGCAACAGTACATCTGAGTCGTTGCTTACATAGCCAAGTAAGCACTTCATATGATCCAACCAGCGTCACAAGATACTGCGCACCACAAACAGAACATATCCATACATAAAGATCCAATAATCTAGATATTCATACCCATACTCCGTAATCCAACAATTGGAGATAAAAACAACAATAAAACCCTAAGGTTCAGTTTGGTACTCAATTGAAGTCATGAACAATGAAAACCATAATTTCTTACAAGTAACTGATACAAAAAGTATGAATCTAACAACAATAAATCAATTTTCGTAACCAAATTCACAATAATTGACTTAAAAGAATACCTCATCAGGACACTGAGTGACGAGTAGATGACTCAATGCGGCTTAGGGTTTGGAGACCAAGTCGCAGTTTTCGGAACGCAGCAGAGACGTCGTCGTTTTGTTTGTTCACCTTGAAATGGCGAGCCGGGGCTTAGGTAACGGTGTGTCGGCTGCTACTCTTCTTGCTTTCATTTATTGGAAATTATTTTGAATTTTTTTAATTTGGTTTGTGAATATTCTGAATCGTTCAAATTTCTTTTTTCTTACCACAATGACATGAGTTAGAACTAATTAAAAATATTAGTAACCTAGCTTATAAGTAAGCTTGAGCTAAAAATAAACGTCAAAATATTAAGTGGACATAAGAATACAAATTGTCGTGCACACGCATCAGTAACGTAGTATTCTAATACTAGTTAAAATATTGGACGTGATTGGTGGCGGTTGAGCGATTGGCGGTGTTGGGCTATCGTGACGGCAACGAGATGGGCGGGGGCTGGGCTGTCGTGACGGTGAAAAGAAGCGCGGTGCTAGGCAGGGGCGGAGCCAGGATTTCATCCCAGGGGGTTCTAAAAATATATCGAAATTAATAATTTTTTTATAAGTAAAATAGTACCCAAAAAAAAAGTCAAACCAACTATACTCCAACCAACTCGAATAGCAACACAAAAAAAATGCTTCATCTTTTGTTACACTATACTCCAACCAACTCGAATAAATGTCAAACCAAGAAGAAACAAATCGATGAGACTGAGTTCTGAATTGTGCAAATGGAAAATTGTGGTGACGAGGTTGGTAAAGACCTTTCGACCAATACGCTCGTCGAACTTTATCTCGAACATTAGGACCATAATCCCAAATATTTAGACGCAACCCAGGATCCGCAATAAGCTCGTCAGAGTTGAACTCATCGCTAACTCTGCTTGAATGCCCGAAATGAACATCACGATGCACAATGGGAGCCTTGTCCCTTACTGTTGGAATTGGAGACTGTTGAATATTATCTTGATTTATACGCTCATTCTTATTAGGCTGCAAGAGTTCTTCAAACTTTGGTCTCTTTTTAAAGAACTTATCGATTCTGAAAATAATATACATTTTATTTTCAATATCAATCCATCAATTATTAATCAAATAACCTAATTAATCAAAAATAATTTATTCTTGTACTTTCCCAGTCAGGTTTCATTATTGCGTTAACCTAATTTCAACCCACCATTCAACTAAATCACACATTAGATATCTCAATTCAATTAGGTTTCATCCTCTATCAATCTTAATATCTCAATGCTAAATATTAACCATAATCAATATCTCAATATCTCAAGATTATCCATAATCAATGCTAAACATTAACCATAATCAATGCTAAACATTAACCATAATAATCAATACTCAACATTATCCATAATCAATTCAATGCTCAAGATTATCCATAATCAATGCTAAACATTATCCATAATCATTAATCAATGCTCAAGATTATCCATTTATCCTGACCAAGATTATCCATAATCCATATGGCTATGAGCTATGATACTAAAAAGATAACAAACAAATTTTGTAGGGATGGAAACTGGCAAGATCAAGTCGACCAATGAAGTCATCAAGGTGAAATTAAAGTTTCGGAAGTCAGAACATGGCTGTCGCCGACTCGCCGCCCGCCGGAGTTCTTGGCTGCCGGTGGACTGTTGGAGACTTGGAGTGAAGATCGAACTGAAGGTTGGATCCAAATCCTGTGTCGTCGCCGACTCGCCGTCGGCCGTCGGCGTAGATCTAGAAGACAGAGATAGCCCAGATCCAAAGATAGCCCAGATCGTGGGCTCGCCGCCGACCGCTCGTGTCGTGGGTTTGTGTCGACGGGGTGTGTGTCGGTCAGTCGGTGTCGTGCCGTCGTGGGTTCGTGGCTGCCGGAGTGAGGCGCCGACCGCGCCATGAGCAGGTTAGTCGGCCGTCGGTCTGTGAGAAGAGAGAAGGAGAGAGAGCCGAAGAGAAAGTGTGAAATTATGAAAAAAAAACTATATATATATATATATTCCAAAATCTGAGGGGGTACATTAGCCCCCCCTCGTACAACAGTGGCTCCTCCCCTGGTGCTAGGCTGTCTTGACGGCGAAGAGTTTCGCGGTGGCGTGGATGACCGACAGAGGTCGTGCGGCAGTGGTGGTTTTACAGACGGCTGTCGATGGTTGGTGTGGTGTGTGTGTCTACTCTGTGGTGTGTGTTTTGCGTGTGTCTTCTTCTGTGTGTTGTGTGCATCTGCAATGTGTGTGTGTTGTGTGTGCGTGCATGTGTGGAGTTCCAGGGACGTGTTCGGCGCCGATCTTCTCAGAACCGCCACCGTCTCCGCCCAGAAGATAAAATTCGGCAGTTCCCGATCACTGGCCTGTCAGGCAAATCCCCAAAACCAAACGCCGCCGTTAGACTCCAGATGAAATTCACACCATGCTAAGAAAGTTCATTGTTCAAACACGACATTGTTGTCAATCCCAATAATTTTGGGTCAAAACTTTCCCGTGCAGAACGACGCAGACGTGCTGGAAGACATGCTGTCGGAGATTGAATTGGACAGGAAGATGGTTTTTAAGCATGAGAATTGCTAGGAAGACAAATGCCATGCTATACTGGAGGTGCAAGGGATAATACCATTTTACTCCCCTGAACTATCCTCGTTTTGTTATTTTGGTCCCTGCATTTTAAAATTCGTTAAATCAGTCCCTGTACTTTGTGCCGTCATCAATTTAGTCCCTCCCGTTAGCATTTCTGTTAAAATTCAGGGGTATTTTAGTCAAATAATGAAAAATATGGGATAATACCATTTTAGTCCCCTGAACTATCCCCGCTTTTTTATTTTGGTCCCTGTACTTTAAAGTTCGTTAAATCAGTCCCTGTACTTTGCATCGTCATTAATTTAGTCCCTCCGTTAGCATTTCTGTTATAAATTTAGGGATATTTCTGTCAAGCCCTAGCCTTATAGTCATCAACCTCTCCTTCTTACCTTTCTCTCTCTTCTCCCTTCCCCATCTTCCTTTCCTCCTTCTTTTCTCTATCCTAGCAGCCACCACCAAAATCATGAACTCAAAATTTCATCCCTTTAAAACTAAACCCATCAATCATCTTTCACTACAATTACATATGACTCACCACATGGAACATCCCTTACCTGATTTAACATACCCTTCATCCTCCCTCTCAACACCAACACCCCAATTACAGCAAAGGAAACTAGGAAGCCCACCCAATTCCTTCCATTCTCAGATCTGCAACGAAAAATGACAAGAATCTGCAAAGGAAACCCAGGAAGGTCACCCATCTCTATAGAGGGCTTATGCATTCCACCAATTGCTAGAGAAAAGGCGGAAGCGGTGATGGTTGATTTACGGTGGTCGCAGCAGATGTGGGGGAAGAAGAATGGGGGAGAGTGGGGGGTTAATGGCAGGTATGATGAACATGTCTTCTTGTGGCTGAGAATGGTGGTGATCGAACGGCTGGTGGTGATGGTTGATTTATGGTGGTGGTAGCAATGGTGGAAAGGCAGCCGGGGGGGGGGGGGGGGATGGGGGTGGTGTGGGTTGGGGGAAGGCATAAAGGGAAGAGATATGAAATATTTTTTCATTATTTGACTAAAATACCCCCGAGTTTTAACAGAAATGCTAACGGAGGGACTAAATTAATGACGATGCAAAGTACAGGGACTGATTTAACGAACTTTAAAGTACAGGGACCAAAATAAAAAAGCGGGGATAGTTCAGGGGACTAAAATGGTATTATCCCATATTTTTTCATTATTTGACTAAAATACCCCCGATTTTTAACAGAAATGCTAACGGAGGGACTAAATTGATGACAGCACAAAGTACAGGGACTGATTTAACGAATTTTAAAATGCAGGGACCAAAATAACAAAACGGGGATAGTTCGGGGGAGTAAAATGGTATTATCCCGAGGTGCAACATTTGGTGTACATTGTTGGCTGGTCTATTTTTCACACGAAAGAATCAACTTTGTCCAATTCACTCAGTATTCAATAAGGCTCACTTTCATCTACCGATTTTAAGTTTTTGTTTTTGTTTTTGTTTTTTTTGCTTAATATGCTTACAATTGTGCTGCAATCTAAGATCAAAGGTACAACGTCTTCATTTCCTGAGTGTTTTTTGTATGTAGCGAGGGCAAAAAGGGTGTTGAATCGTCTCATCACTGCTGGAGCCAAATTTCCGGTGAGATTGATTAATCAACCTGCCGAAGCCTTTTACCATCTTCATCATACATCGAACAAATCAGGTTATGATACAGAGAGGCTTTTAGTCCCTTTACATACTTCAATTAACTCTATTGAAATAATGGAGTAGAGCTCAAATAATATGGGTGGTAGTATTTTCTGTAGAATGTAAGGTTGGAAGCATGTTTAAAGGTTCCAATTTTGGAGCATATGATAAAGAAAGTTCACAAATAAACCAAGCACGTTCATACTGATTCTTGTGAAAAAATTGGAGATGGGTGGTATTTGCTTTCTATCCCAAAAAAAAAAAAAAAAAAGGAATGGCAATGCTTTATCTGCATGCATAAGTGATAAGTGGGACGTGGGTTTTTTGGAAAACCATCATAAGTTTTTGTGTTGTGTAGAGCCCCGTTACGTTCCAGATCTTAAAAAGGTGCTTATAATTTTTACGTAGTGATAGTCAATTGCTATGTTTCGTTCGTAATTTTTTTATTTAGTGATGTTAAAAAAATATGGTCAGAAATTATTGTTGAATGTGTCAATAAAAATATCATTAAATATGTTCAGCGAACATTAATTATCGTTTTATGGGTGATTCTAGACATCTTATTATTAGGCAACAGTTAAATATCCCACTTTAATTGTTTGTTATTGTGTATGTTTACACATAAATATTTGTTAAACCATGATTGGGCATAAAGTAACTTCTAATCTATGAATTCTAACAATCTCACTCCATCACCTCTATTCTCCCACTTCATAACAATTGCCTCACTTCCCATGCATAGCACATAGTTTTAGCTAGTATGTTGTATAATAGCTTTCAGCATTTGGACATGCACGCATGCCGGGAACAACCCACGTATGTATTAAATGCACGCATCTGAAACAATCTCTTTTGCTATCGAATAAAGGGTGAACATTTTCAAAACGAAGAAATGTCTCTTGTGCAATAACTGTTTAAATTTAACCCTCTCCTAAAGAATCCCATGTTTTTCAGGCTTGTTGCCCTCGGGGAATCTTTCTATATACTCGAAGCACTAAAAAGCTAATCATGGATGTTAGACCATTTAGAACCGTCGAATATGTTGTATAACGGCTTTCAACATTTGGACATGCACGCGTGCCAGGAGGAACGCACGCATCTAAAATAATCTCTTCTACGCATGTCTTAGCATGCTAGGCAATTAACCAAGGTTTCGACGGTCAACAATGATGCTCTATAGATCATCTTCTTTCTCAGTGATCATCATGTACATTAAAAATAATGACTTAAACACAAGTACACTAACTCCATACGTTCTTGAACTCGTTAGCAACATCGTATTTACACTTCAAAGGAATCAATCATAGCTCTTAGTGTTTTCTCCGACGACTGCCATTGTTTATCATTTGCACTAACCACAAACAAGACTACAGTGCTCCCCTTCGCGGTTGCTTTTGCAAGATTGTGTGAGCCCGTCAGCGCAAAAGGAGTCTCAAGTACGTACTTATAGTACTGCATGGATCACAATGAGAAAAATGCAAGGATTGTAGTCAGCGAGAATCCCTTGATGCTTCAAAGAAAGACTAGCCAAAAGTTCTCTTGTGATGTTTACTTTTCTACGACTTGAAAACATAACAGATTACCAAAGAAACATATATTGATATGAAAAATGTGCTCTGAGTATGTTATCAGTTGATGACGGAATAAGGTACGCTCATTCTTTCACTGCGAGGCGTTGTTGGTTAAGATAATTCTGAGACATCATAGGGATTTGGTCCGCCCCTTTGCATGTAACGCCCAGAGCACCTTCTCACAAGTCTCAGAACTTTAACATAACCTCGGTGAAATGACTTTAGAGGAAATCATGTCCAATCTTCTTAAATAGTACTCCCTCCGTCCCTAAAAAATTGATCATATTTCCTTTTTGAATTGTCCCGAAAAAATTGATCACTTTCGAAATGAAGAAAGATTCTTTAGTTTTTTTTTTTTCATGGTTATCCTTCTTACACTTTTTCTATTATATTTCTCTCTCCATATTTAATCCTCCACAAACCCATTTTTTTCTTTCCTGGCCCACTTTCTCCCTCCCTCTCTCTTTCTGTCTCTTCGGTATAATGGAGAACTCATAAAATATGACTCATCCTATATAAACGTATAAGTCAAACACGATTAATTAATTAGGGACGGAGGGTTACCAATCAAGGGATCATGGCAAAGTATCACCACATACTTTATATTTTGCCGAAAATACCACATTTGCACTAGCAAGAGTCCATCTGAATTCATCCGTCTCCTTGCCATGCAACATGGAACAATCTTGTAAAGTTCAGATTGTTTATTTCACAGCTTCAGTTTGTTTTTAGTTACTTCTACCTTTTATCACTACGTAAGCAAAAGAAGAGAAGCCCCAGGCATACACAATGGGAAATGTAGGTGTGAAAAAATTGTACCGTTTGATCACCACGCTTCTCGACTAAAGCTTCTAAGAGTTCATCTGAGTCGTATGAGTTCCCAGTGACAAAAGGGCCAAGAGAAGCAATGAGCTTCTCCGGGCTTCCAATATCTTCAATCAATGCATTCGGTTTGTTGGTCAGGCGTATTATAGGAGCGGCAACCACCTGAACTTTTCCCTGCTTTTCATCTTCAAATTTTACCTCTATCCAAGGTTCTGCACACTTGGGTTGGCAGTAATTGCCAGATAGTATGTTTGCCACACGTGTCTGTTTCCAAGTTGGTGGAATAATGAACTGATAGGGCTGCACATTTCCTGAGAGCAACTAAATTTCAAAGTTCCATTACCAAAAGGAGGACTAGCTGATAACATGAATAATAAAAATGACAACGCGAGATTGTTGAGAGTTGAAGAATTGCATGGGTGGCAGCAGTTCGCGTTTTAGAAAAATCTACTGTCCCTTCATTTGTGACAGATTGCAACCAACCAATTAGTGGCCCAGGCTCCATTATGGAGGCAGACTAATGGGAAAAAACAGAGACTTCAAGATACCCTAAGAGTGGAACAACTCAAACTTGATCATCCATTCTCATAGAATACTACGTCTCCTTAAGCTTGTAATTCTCATGATTCTGAATACATTTTTCCTTGATAAGTCGAGATTATTCTTGGCATAAGCCTTTTCGTTCAGAAATTACTTGACATGTTCACTTTTCGAAGGATTGCTGACTTGCTGTACTATTAATAGAAAATGTCCACCAAGCAGTTGTCCAAGGTAACTGCACTTTAACTATATTACTTGTGCGAACCCTAAAAATGGTAGCTCAAATGGTAAGGAGATAAAGTAGCACCCATGGAGGTGAAATGATTACAAGACTGGTAGACATCTGAATTCTTAGTTCAGAACTTTTTCCAAGTCATGCCAAAGAGGACCTACTAGCAATTTCTCTTACTGAGCTTATAGGGGATACTTTGTGGCTAAGCCGCAGCCCCCGCCCAATCATTGTTTCTGCAAATCTAAAGGCTGTCCATGCCAAACTTATATTCAGTACGAGTTGTTACAAGTACACTGGACTTTAAAACAAAAATCCTTGGTGGGGCTAGCACCCAATGCAACCTATCCGGAAGCTTGAGGATGGGTTTAATGCTACTTCTTTGGCTTTAACTAGAGGTGGGGAGCGAGTACCGTGGGTGCTTTGGGGTTGGGGGGGGGGGGGGGGGGGTGTTTACGGAGAATCATGAAATAGCGAGAAAGACTTTAGTTGTATAGGAATTTAGCAGAGAACATGCGATTGGAAAGACGAGAGTGGGAGAAAAGGATTTACGTAACCGCCTCGAACTACTTTAGAACTTTGTCTGGTTAAATAGCATACAGTTTGGGGTAGGGGCATCCCACGTTAGGTTCTTCAATGATACAATGGCAACTCAGATTTTAGAAACCCGTAGGCACTATTTACTTTTGCTTCCATCCGAACCATCTCAAGCAATTTGCCCCCATGTTCTTTAGGTAGCACACCTTTTTTTTTTACTAACCTCATTTCTCGTTTTTCATGTGTGGCAGCTCATCCACCTAGCAGCCCAACACATGCAGCTCATCCTTTTGCAGTTATGCAGGTATTGCTACCTAGAAGCCCAACATTCTGTGACCAGAGAAAATTGCTAAGTTTCGCGGCCGTCTATGAGTAGCATCTACATCAATATGCACTTATTATAGTCACAACACTCCAGGAGCACTTCTCCCATATATCCAGCAGTACTCTTATTCTATGAATAGCATCTTCATTTGTGAAGTACTGATTAAGGTACCAAATATTAACATCAAACTTTTGCCCATCAATATTCACTAAACCTTCTCATATTCGTCCTGAACTTGAACTCCCATGTACTTTGTCTTCGTCCTACGTAATCTCGTTCTTAGGTACTCCAATGAAACTCCAACTTGGCATAAACCTTAATCGCAAAAATTAACACTGTCATTGACGAACAACATAAATCAGAACGCTGGTTAAAAGTCCTCAAACTTTATAAGGCGGTCTATAGACATCAAAGGTCTTGTTGCAAGGTTTCTTTGAATCATCCATAGAAAATTCATTGTGGTTAGTTGGCCGATAAAGGAAACCTTCTTCCTCCCTTCAAAACACCAAGTGACTCCAAATTGAGAGGACGGGGGGGTGGAGAAGAGAAATTGGGGGATATACGGGGGGAAGAAACCCATTGGGCCGTCCCTCTTATGCCTCGATCTCGTCATAAACGTTTCTTTGTTGTAAACAAATAGATCTAGCTAGCTAGGATTCTAGCTGATTCCTAAGTAACCTAAACCAATAAGCTACAATTGATCTAAATCCTGTTGATAGGAATTACCAAACAATTGCATTTCAGTCGAAGATGTCCCTAGAAAAGAGACCAATAAGCATTTAAGGACTAAGAATTAATTTACTGTCACTCTTAATTTCGTGCATCCTATCTTCCTTTAGTCCCTAATTATTATCCTTATTTAATAACTTGATAAATTAAATCAACTCCTTCTATGCCAGAGTTGGTTTATCCAAATGTTGAGTTTCTACTAAAGTATATGCATGAATAGACACATGAGCATGTGAAGGGAAAAAGCCTCTGATTCTAGCATCCTTGCTCTCGAGCTAAAGAGTGACCAGGTCCCCACGAAGGCAGGTTTATATAGCAAATGTGATGGATCTTTTGGAGACAAACTATAAAATGTTGCATGACCTTTTATTCATTCGAGGCAACGTCTTGAGACGTGTTTCACAAACCAGCTGCCATGAAGATAAGATAAAAATCTTTCTGAGATGGTTTATGTTTCAATCATCCCGATCCAAAGAGCTTAATTAATACCTCTATAATTTGGTCTAGACAACAATAAGTGTTTCTTGGCTTTCAGGTGATTTGCCCTTGTGGTCTAATGGAGTACATTGTGGTTAGCATGAATCACGCTGCCATCAGCAACAAGGAGTGGCACATTCTTGCTTTTCTACAATATCAAATGAGCAAACCTACAAGGGACTGGCCGACCTACAAGTCTTTCAGACGACTGCACCAAAAGCTTAAGCTGTCAAATAAGTGTCTGGCTAATGCAAATCAAAGTCCAATACCTCGTCCCCTGCAACCCCAACTTGAAAATGGAGAGGAAAAAGTGCACTAATAGAAGCATATGCCGGAGAAACATGAATCCTAAAACTCACTAAAGCTCTAATATTGTGTTTTGCTGTTGATGACCGTAAAGTTCACATTCACTTTGCTTTTTTTTCATTTTTGCACCATACAAGGAAATGAATCCTTCAATGTATTCACTTCGCCGTTTTCTGTTCTCTTCTTCTTTTTGGGGCGAATAACACTAACATAGGATACCATCATACCAACAGGAGATGTTACTAAGTTTTCCTACCTTCATGTGCCAATCCTGGCATAAGGTGCAGCAATAACGACAGATGATGCATGGATGAGCATGAAGTCAGGTGTATGTAAACTCTCCTTCCAAACTTTCGTATCTATATGCAAACAAAAATAAACAGAGCTGAGATCGTACAACCTTTCCTGGTTGAGCATTATCCAGTTTGAATTTGGCACATTTACTTAGAGACAAGGTGGCATTCAGTAAGATTGTTATTGCTAACTGAATGTGATTAGGAACCTTGGTCTGAAGCCATCGAGAAATCAACTCCTCTAATACGAGCAAAAATCTTAGAAACCTTAGTCTTGAATAATTTAATACAAGTCGAACATGCTTTTAGTGTTCTTCTAAGTACATTATGCTCTCAATGCCATTCTTTAAATGCTAGAGTCGGTATATAGCCTAAACATCTGTAACCTCTAGACCTTATCTTAACGAAGCAGTATTCGAACTCTAGTAAATGCTAGTGTCGGTATTTACCCTAAACATCTGTAACCTCTAGACCTTATCTTAAAAAAGCAGTATCTAAACTCTACTAAACACCTTAAAACGTGAATTAAAAGGAAATGTGAGAGTAAATAAGAAGTCGTTAAGTCAACTGATGTTATGGGATGGACATTAATGGGCTTGCCTATCTTCCCATTCATCGTGCAATCAGTTGGGCAATCACCAAGCAATGGCTATGAGTCTGAAAAAGGATTAGGTGCCATGCCTAAGGTCCTAGGCGGAGGGCGACCCTTGCAAGGAGAGAGGCTCAAACCCCGATGCTAAAGTTCCCACTCTCGAGTCAATGAACCACTGAAACCGAGACCTCTATTTAAGTTTGGCTGAAAGACGCCTCATGCAGACCAATATCGAAGATGGTGAAGTCAAAGTTGGCACTAATATGATGACTTAGACTTGGTGAAGCAAACGAGAGCAGAAAAATGAAAAATGCAAACGAATGATGAAATGTGCCCCTAAAAGAATCTTGTAGTGTTGATAAAAGGCGGGCTCAACACAGAGTTTGTGAAGGGTTGATTTTTACTATCAGGATATTGCTCATATGGTGAAATTTCTCTCTCGGAAACTTGCTTTCACGATCCCAAGTTAGGAGCTCCATGGGACAGCATCACAAGCTAACATGGGAAGTCATTCTCATCAGCTGGACAGAGATCCATGTAATAAGTGAGAGAAATCCTGAAAATCAAACCCTTTCCGACTCAATTCCTTGTTTCCCTCTTCCCTCAAGTCCTCAAAGCCTCCTTGTCCGTTGCTGTCTACCTCATCGAGAGAACAAAGCTTGTCAATCAGTGCTCTCTCTCTCTCTCTCTCATTTTTTTGGCCCCATGTCTAACCCTATTAGATGCAAGATGTGCCGCCTAGAAATGTCTCGAGAAGTGAACACTAGCACTAGAACTATTTTTACCTTTGTCATTTTCAAAGGCAAGTAGTTGGTAGCCATTTGATGTGATGAGTACAAAGTAACAATTCACTGTCGCTTATGGTATTTTCAAGGAAAAAATTTGTACACCATAATTAAGTGTAAGATATAGTCAACAAATGGTAATACTCGGTACGCCTTTATTTATTCAAGTAGCTCCCAACCTTAGATTCTTCCAGGTGCTTATGCTCCCCTGCCCCCGTTTTGTGCAGGCTGATCTATAGGGTGGTGAGGCTGATTTGCCGTTTGGAACCCTTAATCTCCCCGTTAAAATGGAGCAGCCTTTTACCATAGCACCAATGCTCAACCCTCCAAAATTGGAGAGCTTGATCCTTTTAATCGCCAAACAGTAAAAACAGCTTGCAATTAGCTCACTGACGCCAAAATCATAGAAGAATCATGCATCACTCTAATGATGGTGTTAACTATTAATAAGGTACAAAGAAATTGAACTTCACGTCCAATTATTAGCATAAAATCGCAAACAACAGCGCACAAATTAAGCAAAGAAAACTAATAAATGCGCTATAAATTTGGTCATTCAATATCAACCTTCGTCCCTAAAGACCAACAGATTGTCACCAAAAAAATTAGCAAACAGATGCATTTGGAGCTTTGAATCCCAGACGGCTAGAAGTAGCTCAAAATCTCCTTCTTTAAGAGAACAAGGGTGTGAAATATCGTAGAAATTGACTAAAATGTACCTGCGCGAAGAGCGGGAGTGTCTTTGGGAGTGGCTTTGAAGAGGACGAAAGACGAGTCGGACAGCGAAGGCGGGAGGTAGGACCCGACCTCGACCTCTCGAGCAAAAGAAGGGGGAGGAGCCATGATGAGTGGTGCTAGAGCCACTCCATTGAGGAACCCTCTTCTTCCAAGAGCGGAGTGATCAATTTCATGAGTTTTGAGGTGGGTTTTGAGTGAAGGAGGTGAGTTGATTGTTGAGAGCTTTGAGGCTGATGTTGAGGTCGAGAAAATGGAGGATAGCTGCGTCACAGAAGCGGTGGCCATAGTAGAGAGGGAGAGAGAGAGTCGAGAGAGATATGAAGAGAGATGAGATTGATTTTGAAGTGTTGGTTGGACTCCCGCTTTTATCCGTTTCGGATGAGGTTTTTATTAGTAGTAGCAGCAATGCACGTGCCTTCAATAATGTTTTTTTCTAACTAGCTAAAACCCACCCTTGCAACGTGCGGGCAATATAATCATGTCCTAACCTTTAATCAAATTATATTACAGAGTGATGTCATAATAATAAAATAATAACAGTACTCAAATCTGGAAATAAAATATGCAAAATATTAAGTTCGGTAATATGTACAAAAAGTGTAACTGAACTTAGTTTCTCGTCATTTTCAAATTCCTTTTGCTGACTCTTGAACTACATGTCCTTGTGCAACAGTTTCTTCTCGGCATTGATGCTCAATATTGTCGGCATTGATGCACACGTTCTTCCTCCGAATTCAACGTTAGCACTCATGCTACAAATGTAGGATATACATTTTCATACGCGTTTCTTGGTGTGCAGACTATGAATGAATACAACTCGTCCTTAAGCAACTCCACGTACTCTTGTAACATGTCATCTCCATTATTCTACAACCATTAAGATATTAAACACATTAGACGTTCGTTAAGTTAAAATATGGAAGACATGTTGGTATTAAATGCACCTGGGGCTTCAAGTTTCGGAGTTATGTTGGTCAATGTAGAATATACTCGGCTTGTCAGACACTGTAATGTGCAGTTTGTACCTGTTTTAAGAACACCAACAATGATTACTCAGCTAATATATTAATGCACATATTGTTAATACCCAATGTCTAATACATACACGTCTACAACTTGTACTTCTTTTCCGGTGCAGGTACTGCATATTGCCCCGCCATCCTGGTAGTCCACCTTGTTAAGACATGTCACACACGCATCGTATTGAGATTCTCCATGTCAATAAATTCAATACATGCCGTTGTGCGAAAGTGTTTGACCTACACAGTTATACTTTTCCATTAGTAACCATTGGAAATTGAGAAATGAATTGTGCCAATTTTAGTAAATTGCATTACATTTGTCCTTGGTGCCAAATCCATGTATGCCTTTGAGTTTGAAATCATCAGTGAGAGTGCTACAAGTAAGCCATTTGTTCTATTATAGTGTACCAACTGTTTTGCACACTGATCTCCACCAAACCTAACACACCGCAGTCATTATGTCATTGATAGGTGTAACTATAATAAGCAATAAATTCAATAAAGAAAATGTCACGTACACCAAAAAATTTCTTACCACTTGCTGATTGAGTCGTTAGCTTCATGTTTGACGTTGATATACAATTTGCGGAAGCTGCTAGACAATAGACTTAATCATGCATAGACTCGAAGATTGTAGTGCGTATTTTTTAAATTCTAGGGCAAATTACACTTATATTCCTGAGGTTAGGGTATAATTACAGTCAAGGACAACGAGTTTCAAAATGTAACATTCCGTGACCAAACACTTTTAAAATGTATCAGCCGTGTCCATCCGTTTGGGTTCCGTCCAAAAATTGTATTTTTTGTATGATGTCATCAATATGTATTTTTAAAATGACGATACTACCCCTTGTACTGTATATACTGAATATTTTTAAAAAATTTAAATTTAAATTTCAAGCCTTAATTTAAAGTCACAATTAGGATTTTATTGAAACCCTAATTTGCAAATTAGGATATTGTTGAAACCCTAATTTACAAAATAAGGTTTTCCTAAAACCCTAATTTCCAAATTAGGTCCAATCCCTCACCCCCGGCAGCCCCTTCCCTCCTTGCCGGCAACCCCTTTCCTCCCCGCCGGCAGTCCCCTTCCCCGCCGGTAGCCCCTTCCCTCACCCTGGCAGCCCCTTCCCTCCCAGCCGGCAGTCCCCTTCCCCGCCGACAGCCCCTTCCTTCACCCCGACAGCCTCTTCCCTCCCCGCCGACAGCCCCTTCCCTCACCCCGGCAGCCTCTTCCCTCCCCGTCGGTAGTCCCCTTCCCCGCCAACAGCCCCTTCCCGGCAGCCCCTTTCTCCTCCGGTAGACCCTTTTATTATTCGCCGAACAAAGCAGATCCACCACCGGCGACGTCGCCGTCGCTCTTCCCCCTCCATCTCTTCTCTCCTCCCCAGTAGCAGGGGTGCGGCGATTGGGGGCTGTCCTTGACCCCGTTCATGCAGAAGTGACATAAATTAGGGGGGGGGGGTGCTGGGTGTGGGGAGAAGAAGAATAAACAGTAAATTAAGTGGGTAATTTATTTTAAAGTCAGGGGCAATCAAGTCTTTTTGTCAAAACCGTTAAGTATTTTTGTATTCCGTTTCTCAATGGACATAAGTGTTACATTTTGAAACTTTGTGTCCTCGCGTGTAATTACTCCCAAACCTCAGGGACATAGGTGTAATTTGCCCTAAATTCTAATTTTATGCTTGAGTAAAAGTGAATATGCGTATACCTTTGTACTCTGTAACATACACACTCGTGACAATTAATGTGATGTCGTTCGTCATATTCTCAATCACGTTCCTCCCCTCTACAGTTGCGAGTTCGCCCCAGAAAGTAAGTCTTACTGCAGTCATACTTTTTATTTTAAAGACAAACTTAGCTTAGAAGTTGTCATAGAACCCCATGGAATTAATAAAATAAATAGCTCAATAAACCGTAAGAGGAGTAACTTAAGGAACGAACCTCGGATCAATGAGCACAATATTTCTCTTTGGTGTATCATCGAGTTGTGTAATTTGGCATTTCGTGAAAAATATCAGCAAACCAATAACATCTACAAATGTAGACAGTTGTGTTAGTATCTTTGCTTTATATGTGATAATACGATGTAGTACTAAAAATTCATCGCAACATACCTATCAAGGTGTAATCCCGCTTAACAAATTCACTAATGTCAGTTAATTTGACTAAGACAAACTTTTGAAGTGGTATTGTATCATAGTAATCAATAATGCGCTTAACAATCATGTCCTCCATAAGATCTAGCTGATACGATGAGTTACCAAGTTGTACCTCGAATTAGCAGGATATATCTAAACCCCTTTCAGACAATAAATTTTGGCCTAATTAAGATGCTCATAAAAATAATCACTTCACTTGTAGCTAAAACTGTTCATGTAACATCCCTGAAATTCGGAGCTCCATCGCTCCGAACTCCCGGAATGTTAACCTACCACAACACATCAAACCTGCCAAAACCTATTTACTAACACGTACTTCAAGGCATCTAATCTGATATCAACTCAAATTCTTCAAATACAAGATTACAAAACTGCTTAAACTTAAACCATTAAAACCTAGGTTCCTTACAAACTCCGTTCCTTATAGAACGAGTTGACAGTACCGACTCACGTAGGGTCTCACTACACAGTAGTGATGGGCTCACCTGAATCTCACAAAGACTCTAAACCCCATTCCTGAGCATGCTACAGCTAATCATCACTTGCAGAAGAAAGTCAGACGAAGGGTGAGCTTTTGAGAGCTCAGTAAGGTTGTACAAGGACAACCAAAATAATTACAAAACGATTCAAAAGAATCCAACCAACGATGATTTCCAAAAATATTTTAAACGATCTAAATAGCTCGATAATTTCCAAAATGATCAAAATTCAAAATCAATAGATACTAAAATAAACAATAACAATCACGACAGGTTCCAAAATGATCATTAAAAGATAATTTTCAAAGCCATCGTTCCAAAATACAATGATGGTTTCCAAAGGATTTCAAAATGAGTTTAAATGCAATATGGGGAGGGATTTTAAACAAGCACAAACCGTATGAGACAATCATTTCCAGTCATTTTCGTAACAATCACTGTAAGATGCAATGTAAATAGATTTAGAGACGTTGATATGGGCAGTTGTGATGCCATTCAGGCAAAGCCAGTATGGTGTACACATGCATGATGTACGAATACTAGTCGCACTGGGTACTAGCCTGCGTTCCACGCAGGATTCATACTAGCCTTACAACGCCTCCCCACAGTACAATGCCCTAGGTTAACACAAAATCAACAATAACAACGAGTATTAACATGAACTCAAATCACCGAAATCAATTCGGGTTTCAATAACAAATATACATACTGCTATGATTCATCACTGGAAATTCCAGAATAACCACAAACAAACAACAACAACGATTATGAATGTTTATCGAATTTAGGCATAACTATTCAAAAGAAAGAATACAACAATTATCGAATTTGTCCAGCATGCAATAACAGGCGAGCATCGATAAGATTTCTAAATTATCGATTTAAGTTCAATGTTGGGGTTTTCTTGACAATAACATGTTGATATCAATACATAATTCAGTGCTTGACATTAGCCATAAATAAATTGAAAGAATACTTACAAGTACGAGTTATCAAAATAAGGGTTCGGAAGAAAGTTCTTACCCAGGGTTCAGATAGAAACCCTTACCTGGATCCGAAGCTAAACTATCTAACCGGAAAGTCTGTTGCTTTAGCCTAAATGAAATAATCAAATCATCAGAACGTCACCTACACTATGATATTATAAACTCAATACAGACACACGCATATTTCCAAAATGAACCCCCCTCACCGGGTACGTAGAATTACCAAAATGCCAATGGGGTGTAAAATTACCAAAAACACCCCTCGCACCCTTAAATCACCAGAACATCATTCCCGTAAGTAAAATCACTCAAATAGCCTTATTGTATGTGAATTTACTCAAAAATATATTTTATAGGTAAAATTACCAAAATACCCCATCGGGGTAACAATTTACCAACATACCTCATATGGGTTTTCGACACCGGAAAAATCTCCAAAACACTTTGAAATACTATTTTAAGCATCCCGAAGTCATTTTTAACCTAAAAAGTATTTTAGAAAAATTTTGCCCGAAAATTCCAAACCAGTGTTCGGACCAAATACTCAGAAGCCAATTTCACTAAAAATACATATCGGCCTTAGAATGGCACAAAATTTTAGATAATGAAACATCTCAGTAAAATAAAGTTTTCTTAGAATTTTTAGAATAAAAATAACTTGGTTTGGTATGCTAAATAAATCAGGAATTTCTTCTAATCGGAACCTAATTTGGCGCCCTTCGCGGACACCGAAAAATCTCAAAATATTTCGGTGCGTATATCTCGTAAAAATAATGGGGGTTAGGACTTTGTCAAATTATGACCCTAGCTATTTATAAAAATTCGGATTAAACTGCCTATTTAATTTCATATCTTCAGTGACAATAACACTTACTATTCACATCCCCTTGGATTAAACACACACACTCGAACCCCTTAGAACACACAGTCTTCATCTCTTTCATCACTTTTGTAACATCCTGGAAATTTGGAGCTCCATCGCCCCGAACTCCTGAAGTGTTAACCTACCACATCTCTTCAAACCTGTCAAATCCTGTTTATCGATACATACTTCAAAGCGTTTAACTATTCATCAACTCAAATTCCTCAAAATACAAGATTTCAAAACTGCTTAAGCATTTAACTTCCCACCTTATTACACACAATTCCACACACACATCCATACCCGAGACACACACACACACACACACACATGCTCTCGGCAACATAACCAAGCACTTCTACCACCCAGTCCTCTCATTAGCATACACCAATACCACTCATACACAATTACACACATCAATCGAACTCCAACTCACACACATGCTGCAAAACACACACACATGACTACAAAACACACACTCCCTCACTGCCCGATTATAATATCCCGAACTTTGGGATCGGTTTAAAATGATTATCGGAGACCCAAACAATAAACATGAGTTAAATTTGAGTAATGATCGGGTATTAGTAGATTATCGAAGCTCAAAAGAAATTTGGGGCAAAAATGTAATTTTGGAAAATTCTGGGGGGGCATAAATGTAAATTATGGTTATAGTGATGAAAAATAATGAAATGAGTGATATTGTATGTCTTACAGAAATTTAATTTAATTAATAAATATTAGGAGAGTTTTGGGGCAAAAATGTAAATTTGCACTTTTTGAGGCCATTTTGTAATTTTGGAAACTTTAGGGGCTATTTTGGAATTTTTGAAAAGTATGCCTTATGTGTCCTTTTTAAAAAAAATGATTTAAGAAGATTCCACCTCCTACTTCCTAGTTAATGACTAGTGAGTTTATATTATAAACAAAAGTAGGGGGATAAGTCTTAAGAAAAAAAAAGAGGAAAACAAAAGGAAAAGGAAATTCGGGAGAAACAGTAACTAAGAACAAAACAGAGCAACATGAAACGGAGGAAGAAGAGAGGGCTTCCGCAGTGGGAGGAAGAGAGAGAGATTTGAAATTTCTTCAAGGTAGTTTTCTTCTAGCTGTATTAAGTTCTCCAAACATGTTCCTATGATGCTAGTTTCCTCACTTTATGTTCTTTGATCATGCATCCTAAGTGTTAACCCTACGGTTATTTAACCTAGGATTATATTTGATTTTGATGATAACTAACATTGATGATTATGCTGTCTAAACATGCATTGAGTTGATGAAGCTATATGAACAATCTCATACTCATGCAAACGGATTATTAGACGAGCAACACGGTCAAAGACTCTCAACGGAACGCATCAAAGAGGAAATTCGACGATTGAAGTTTTCATGCTTTTATTTCCGTCTTTGTAAATTAGACATAGAGAGATGATCGTTACGATGACTGTATACCTAGAACTTGCCCATAGGTTTCCCTTGCATGCATAAATTTTTTTTCATGCTTTAAAAACAGGAAACTGCAGTCGACTGCATGTTGGGCAGTAGGATATTACAGTCAACTGCATTGAATGCAGTCGACTGCAATACTTCCAGTAGCCTATTACAGTCGACTGCAAGTTGGAAATTCGAATTTCCAACGGCTACTTTTTGGGTTACAGTCGACTGCAATGGGCATTGCAGTCGACTGTATTTACCGTTTGACGCATTTAATGCCCTACCTAACCCCAAACGGTCATATTTATTCCCAGCTCTATAAATACTCATCTTGGACATTGTTTTCAATCATCAATTGCATTCAAAGCTCTCATATCTTTCATATTCTCAAAGATCAAAGCAATTGTTCAAATCTCTCTTGTTTTCATTGATTTCTCATCCTTTTCAAGAGAGCATTTATTGTGAGCTTACATTAGAGAGAGATACACTTTCATAAGTCATCATACACTCATCTCTCTTGTTCTAGTACTTCAAATTGTACTCATCTACTTTTTAAGAGTGAAATCTTCTACTCATTTCTTCATTGAAAGGTTCTTGTATCAAAGCTTGGGGTTGTCAAGCTTTAGAGCTTTGGGTTTGTCAAAGCTTGTTCTTGATGTGGGCATAGCATCAAGGGATTGTAAGAGGTTCGATCTTGACCCGTAAGGAAGATCATACTAGTGGATTCTAGGGCCTTTCAAGGGACTTCCTTGAAGGGGTGGACGTAGGCTTGTGGGTATATCAAGCCGAACCATTTAATTCTCCTTGTCAAGTATCTCTAAACCCTTATATCTTTGCATTATTGTTTTACATATTGTGTTGAGATTGATTGTTTGTTTACTTGAGTTTTTGAGATTAAGGTTTGTTGGTTGTTATATTTAAAAGTAGTCTTAAAACCCTATTCACCCCCTCTCTAGGGTTATTTTATTGGTTTCAAGTGGTATCAGAGCCTCGGCTCTTGTTATATTGGGTAACGCCAAGAGAGTTAATCGATCATGGCTTATGTTGGGGGTATGGATGGTAGTTCTACCACTAGGCCTTCATTGTTTAATGGGACCAACAATAGTGTGTGGAAAGTTAAGATGAAAATCTACTTAGAATCTCAAGACTATGAGATGTGGGATATTGTTGAGAATGGCCCATTCGTTCCGATAAAAGTGGTTGACAAGGTTGAAGAACCTAAATCAAAATCGGAGTATAGTGATCATGACAAGAAGATGATTTGTATGAATGCTAGAGCAAAAAATTGTCTTGTATGTGCTTTAGACACTAATGAACTCAATAGAGTCATTATGTGTAATTCCGCTAAGAGTATTTGGGATACTCTTCAAGTCACTCATGAAGGGACTTCTCTTCTTAGAGATTCCAAGATGAATTTATTGTTTAGAGATTATGAGTTATTCCATATGCTTCAAAATGAATCTATTACGGATATGAATACTCGTTTTACTAACATTGTGAACCCTTTGAAGCAATTGGGTAAGGAATTCACTAATGGTGATCTAGTGAGAAAAGTGATTAGGTCCTTACCAAGAGCTTGGGATGCAAAGATCACCGCCATCCAAGAATCAAAGAATCTCAACATCTTTCCTCTTGATGAATTGATGTGCTCACTCATGACGTACGAAATGAAACTCAAGACCTTTGATTAAGAGGACGTCAAGAAGAAGCCTACATCAATTGCTCTTAAAGCTTCATCTTCAAACCTTGAGTCAAGTGATGATGATGAAGAATTTAATGAAGAGGATATGGCATTGGTTGCAAAGAACTTCAAGAAGTTCTTAAGATTTAGAAGAAATGATGGGAGAAGGCAACAAAATGCTAGCAACGAAGAGAGGCTTTGCTACAAATGCCACAAGCCGGGACACATGAAGATGGATTGTCCTATCTACAAAAAGGAGAAGAAGGAAAGAAGAGATGTATGGGAAAAAGCTAAAAGAAGACAATTCTCTAAGAAAGAGAACAAGGAGAAGGAAAGAGCAATGAATGCCGAACACACTTCAACATGGAGTGACTTTGATTCAAGTGATGAAGAGAATGATCAAGCAAATGTGTGCTTCATGGCAAATGATGAGGTAAGCTCTTCTTCCGGTAGTGATAGTGATAATGAAAGTTTTGAAGATGCTTATGATAGCTTATATGAGGAATCCAAGAAAATTTTCAAGAAAAATATTATTTTGTCTAAGAAATTTCTTGAAGCTAATAAGCAAATTGAGAAGTTGATAATGGAAAATGATAAGTTGCATGCCAAGAATGAATGCATGTCTAGCCATTTATATGTAGAGCATGTGAATAACAATTTGGTTGAATTACTTGTTAACACTCCTAGCTCAAAACAAATCTCTTCCAAAACTTTGGCTTTAGAAAAACAAAATGAAGATTTACAAGTTGAGATTTGTGATTTAAGAAAATGTCTTGAAAAATTTGTTGATGGTCAAAACAATTTGGATGTCATGCTTGGACGCCAAAGAATTGGCCTAAACAAAGGCGGTCTTGGATTAGATCCCATGGCCATGCCTCCTAAAGTTTTGCAACAACAAGCTAGGTTGAATATTCTTACAAAACGACCAAAGAACTATTGCACACCTTTTACACATTGTGGTTGGTGCAACAAGAAAGGGCATACGACTAATCATTGTCCTTGTAGAATTGTTTTTGTTAGAGGTAGAAAGAAAATGTGGATTGTGAAAGGTCAAGAATACAAATGCAAGACTAACACCCAAGGACCCAAGAAAATTTGGGTACCAAAAGTCATTACTTGATTTGTGTTTATAGGTATGTCTCAAAGCAAAATCTAGTAGCAAGAAGTGGATTCTTGATAGTGGATGCTCAAGACATATGACCGGCAACATATCTCTTTTCACATCGATTGATCTTAAGGAAGGAGGAAATGTGACCTTTGGTGACAATTCTCAAGGAAGAATCAAAGGTAAAGGAACTATTGGTAAGGAACCACATTCAATTGAGAATGTGTTATATGTTGAAGGATTGAAACATAACTTGCTTAGTATTAGTCAATTTAGTGATAAAGGTTTTAAAGTTATCTTTGAGGCTTCTCAATGCACTATTCTATCTTTGAAGAACAATGAAATTATTTTGGTTGGTAGTAGAGATAATAATGTTTACTCCATTCAATTAAATGATTTAGCTAACCAAGATGTCAAGTGTCTTAGTGCTATTAGTGAAACATCTTGGCTTTGGCATCGAAGACTTGGTCACATGCACATGGAGCACTTGAAAGATATTTCAAGCAAAGAACTTGTGAGGGGTCTCCCGAAGATCAAGTTTGAGAAAGATAAAGTATGTGATGCTTGTCAAATGGGTAAGCAAAAGAAGGTCTCTCACAAACCGAAGAAAATGGTATCTACTTCTAGACCCTTGCAATTACTTCATATGGATTTGTTTGGACCAATTCCAACTACTAGTCTTGGTGGTAAATCATATTGTTTTGTTATTGTTGATGACTTTTCTCGCTATACTTGGACTTTCTTTTTTGCTACCAAAGATGAATCTCTAAATGTGTTCACTTCATTTGCAAAACGTGTTCAAAATCAAAAAGGTTATTTGATTACAAACATTCGAAGTGATCATGGTAGAGAATTTGAAAATTCAAAAATAGGAGCCTTGTGTGATGACTTTGGGATATCACATAATGGATCCTAGAACTCCTCAACAAAATGGTGTTGCCGAAAGAAAGAATAGGTCTTTGCAAGAAGCGGCAAGAACAATGCTTAACGAATATGGTTTACCTAAATACTTTTGGGCGGAGGCGGTCAATTGTGCATGCTTTGTTCTTAATAGAGTTATCTTGCGAAATTTTTTGTTAAAAACCCCTTATGAGCTTTTTAATGATAAGAAACCTAAGGTGAGCTTTTTTAGAGTCTTTGGTTGCAAATGTTTTGTTTTAAATACCAAGGATCACCTTAGCAAATTTGATTCCAAAACCTTTGAGGGTATTTTTCTTGGTTACTCTAATAA
Source organism: Escallonia rubra (assembly GCA_033065855.1). Taxonomy (NCBI): domain Eukaryota; kingdom Viridiplantae; phylum Streptophyta; class Magnoliopsida; order Escalloniales; family Escalloniaceae; genus Escallonia; species Escallonia rubra. Next base: position 5,361 of record JAVXUO010000855.1, on the reverse strand, counting down.
TAGTATGGCATATAGAGTTTATAATAAAAGTACTTTGGTTGTTGAAGAATCCATTAATGTTACTTTTGATGAGACTAATCCTTTTCTTCGGAGGACTAACATTGTTAATGTAGATGACATGGACAATGACTTGAGAACTTTGGACATAAGTGATACACTACAAGGCAACCCCAAAGAAATTGATCTAGGGGAGCAACCATCAAGTTCTCAAGGGGAAATGAGGAAGCAATCAATGATGCTTCAAACTTGGACGACTCTCAAGAATTACCAAAAGATTGGACTTACAAAAAGGATCATCCAAGCGATCAAATCTTAGGTAATCCTTCGAGTGGGGTAAGAACTCGACGCTCTCTTCAACAACATGTTAATATAGCGTTTCTTTCCCAAATTGAACCAAAGAAATTTTCCGAAGCTCTACATCATGAATCTTGGATGCTTGCTATGCAAGAAGAGCTAGTTCAATTTGAAAGAAATCAAGTTTGGACCCTTGTGCCTAAACCTCAAAACTTTAGGATTATAGGCACAAAATGGATTTTTAGAAACAAACTTGATGAATCCGGAGTCGTGGTTAGAAACAAGGCTAGATTAGTGGCCCAAGGTTATAACCAAGAGGAAGGAATTGATTTTGATGAAACTTATGCACCGGTAGCTAGACTTGAATCTATTAGAATGCTATTAGCTTTTGCTTGCTATAGAGATTTTAAACTCTTTCAAATGGATGTCAAGAGTGCCTTTCTAAATGGTTTTATTTCGGAGGAGGTCTATGTGGCTCAACCTCCCGGCTTTGAACATGAAAAATTTCCAAACCATGTTTTCCGTCTTAGCAAAGCTCTTTATGGTTTAAAACAAGCTCCTAGAGCTTGGTATGAAAGGCTAAGTAATTTTCTTTTAGAAAATGGTTTTTCAAGAGGAAAACTTGACACCACTCTTTTTATAAAATCTAAGGGCAATGACTTATTGTTGGTGCAAATTTATGTTGATGATATTATATTTGGTGCTACTAATGGATCCTTGTGCGAAGAGTTTGCTTCTTGTATGAGTAAGGAGTTTGAAATGAGCATGATGGGAGAACTCACCTTCTTCCTTGGATTGCAAATCAAACAAAGCAAGGATGGAATCTTTATCAACCAAGCCAAATACACCAAAGAGCTACTCAAAAGATTTGACATGGAAGCATCAAATGCTTTTGACACTCCAATGAGCTCTTTTTTAAAGATTGATAAAGATGAAAAGGGTAAGGATGTTGATATTAAGCGCTATCGAGGTATGATCGGATCACTCCTTTACCTTACCGCAAGTAGACCCGATATAATGTTTAGTGTTTGTTTATGTGCTAGATTTCAAGCTTGTCCTAAGGAATCTCATTTGATTGCCGTCAAGAGAATCCTTAGATATCTTAAGGGCACTCACGATTTAGGGTTATGGTTTCCTAGAAACACTTCATTTTTTGACCTAATTGGTTACTCCGACGCCGACTATGCCGGTTGTAAAACCAAGCGGAAAGTACTAGTGGAGGTTGCCAATTCCTAGGTCACTCTCTTGTTTCTTGGAGTTCCAAAAAGCAAAATTCGGTTGCACTCTCTACCACCGAAGCCGAATATATGGCGGTTGGTGCTTGTTGTGCACAAATTCTTTGGATGAAACAAACCCTTTTGGACTTTGGACTCAAGTATGATCACATACCTATCTTATGTGATAACACTAGTGCCATTGACTTGACCAAAAATCCCATCCAACATTCACGCACAAAGCACATAGAAATCAAACACCATTTTATCCGTGATCATGTGCAAAAAGGTGATATTGTTCTTGATTTCGTGGACACAAATCACCAATTAGCGGATATCTTCACTAAACCTTTAGATTCGAAGAGGTTTACCGCTCTTAGAAGAGAACTTGGCATGTCTTCACCTATGTGACTAAATGTTATATCTCTTGTGCATAAACATGCTTGTTGCTCTTTACATGCTTGAGCATTATCTCATATGCTTATAGCATGATTTGGTTGATTTTTCTCTTTCCAAACAAATGTTGGTTTTATTGATTTTTATGATTTGCACACTTCTATTGCAATATTCATATGCATAATCATGTTCAAGACTGCTTGATTTTTTGCATTGAAGTCGACTGCATTAGGCAATACAGTCGACTTCATTGGTCATTACAGTCGACTGCATTTGGGAATACAGTCGACTGCATTACGGGGAAAGGGCATCAATTGAGCCCAGATCTCAAATTTCAGCAGATTCTCCTCTCTCTCTCTTCGAACCAAACCCATTTATCTCATACGGCCTCAATTCTCGTCCATTCAGCTTGATATTGACTTTTTCAAGAATGGCAAGAGAGAAACGTGCACGTGCCAGTTCACGAGCTGCACCCGCGCCCGAGCCCGAGCCTGAGCCTATCGCGGTAGAATCAGATCAAAATCGATATCAGACCCGCGAGGCTGCCAATCGCTTTTCTACACAACTCTCTTCCCCTTTGACTCCAGGTTTGCGACTGGATACTCCATTCCTTTTCACCATAGGTGTTCTTAGATCCCTTCAGGATAGTCTTCTAGATCGCTTCTCTGATAGGAACACTACTCTATATTATCCTGATGCAATCCACTTATTTTATGCGAATTTGAATTGGAGCATTTCTACCGAGTCATGTACTCTCACGTCCTATGTTTTTGGACGCCGCATTTCATTCTCTCAGTCACGTCTAGCCACTATTCTAGACCTCCATTTTCGTTAGAAATGATCCCTGTCGCTGGTCAGTCACATTGGTTTGACCGACCTTTTACTATTCAGGAACAGCTTCGACACACACTTCATTGTCGACAGGTTCGGGTTGCGAGCAAGCCCAGCCTACGTGACCTACCACCTCTCTCTCGTCTGTTCCATCATATCATCGCTCATAACGTCATTCCTAGAACCGGAGGTCTTTCACTTGTCTCTTACTTAGACGTTCAGCTCCTGACTTTCTTTCGCTCAGGCACACCGCTTAAGCTCCCTCGTCTCATCATGTTAAACATGATTAGGAGTGCCTCACATCCTGCCTTAGCTCTACCATATGGCCTCCTACTCACTCGCATTCTTGCTGCCTTTGACATACCTCTTATGGGTGAGTATATTGAGGTTACTAGGCACCTCGTACTAGACAGCTCTACCCTTCGTAGAAAGGGCCTTTTAGATGGTCATGACCGCTTCTTACCGGAGCCTGACATGGACGATGTCCCTGTCGATGATGATGAGGGTGAGGCTGATGAGGCTGATGGTGATGATGATGAGGACGATGATGTTGATGTTGATGCTGATGCTGATCGAGCTGCCGACGACGGGATTGATCGTGATTCACCTCCGTTGATCATTTCGAGTACATATGAGGCGGGCACTTCTTCCGGTCCTTTTGCTTCTGGATATGACGCGATCCTCGCACGCTTAGATATGATGCAGCAGCATATGCATGCCGGTTTCAGTCGGATGGATCTCGCCCATAGCCAGCTCAGTCGACGCCTTTCTCGCATGGAGGATCATTGTGGGATTCAGTGTCCCGAGGAGGACTTCTTTCATCCACCACCTCCACCATCGGGTCCTTAGGCGTTATGACTTGATTTATGTCTTTATTTGCTTATGCTCTCAGACTCGTTTATGTATTTCACAACTTGTCATGGATGTTATGCGTAGTATTATTAAAACTTGGTTTAATTTAGCACTTTGATTCTCGCTTCTCTTGCTGCACGTTTGATTTATATTACGTTTTTTATGTGCTATTATTACCGGTCTTGATATACCTTTTGATGGTTATTCAAGTACTTATGCTTTCTTGTTTTTGAATGCCCTTGTTGGCTATAATGATTATCCATGGATGGATACATACGTTGATCACTTTCACACACACCCTTGATATTTTTCAATGATGTCAAAAGGGGGAGAAAATATTTTTGATTCATATTTGTGTGGACTTGAGTGGACTTGATATGAGCATATATTACTTAAGTCAGGGGGAGCCATACTTTGCTGAAGATAGGGGGAGCTTTTTGTCATGATTTCTTCTCATGACCCCTTATGGTTTTTAATTGAGATTGTTATGCTTCATTTCGTATATTATCTTATATATCTCATATTATTTGAATCAATGTTTGCCATCATAAAAAATGGGGAGATTGTTAACCCTACGGTTATTTAACCTAGGATTATATTTGATTTTGATGATAACTAACATTGATGATTATGCTGTCTAAACATGCATTGAGTTGATGAAGCAATATGAACAATCTCATACTCATGCAAACGGATTATTAGACGAGCAACACGGTCAAAGACTCTCAACGGAACACATCAAAGAGGAAATTCGACGATTGAAGTTTTCATGCTTTTATTTCCGTCTTTGTAAACTAGACATAGAGAGATGATCGTTATGATGACTGTATACCTAGAACTTGCCCATAGGTTTCCCTTGCATGCATAAAAAGTTTTTCATGCTTTAAAAATAGGAAACTGTATTTTCAGGGATGCAGTCGACTGCATGTTGGGCAGTAGGGTATTACAGTCGACTCCATTGAATGCAGTCGACTGCAATACTTCCAGTAGCCTATTACAGTCGACCGCATTGCATTGCAGTCGACTGCAAGTTGGAAATTTGAATTTCCAACGGGCAGCCGTCGGGTTACAGTCGACTGCAATGGGCATTGCAGTCGACTGCATTTACCGTTTGGCGCATTTAATGCCCTACCTAACCCCAAACGGTCATATTTATTCCTAGCTCTATAAATACTCATCTTGGGCATTGTTTTCAATCATCAATTGCATTCAAAGCTCATATCTTTCATATTCTCAAAGATCAAAGCAATTGTTCAAATCTCTCTTGTTTTCATTGATTTCTCATCCTTTTCAAGAGAGCATTTATTGTGAGCTTACATTAGAGAGAGATACACTTTCATAAGTCATCATACACTCATCTCTCTTGTTCTAGTACTTCAAATTGTACTCATCTACTTCTTAAGAGTGAAATCTTGTACTCATTTCTTCATTGAAAGGTTCTTGTATCAAAGCTTGGGGTTGTCAAGCTTTGGAGCTTTGGGTTTGTCAAAGCTTGTTCTTGATGTGGGCATAGCATCAAGGGATTGTAAGAGGTTCGATCTTGACCCGTAAGGAAGATCATACTAGTGGATTCTAGGGCCTTTCAAGGGACTTCCTTGAAGTGGTGGACGTAGGCTTGTGGGTATATCAAGCCGAACCATTTAATTCTCCTTGTCAAGTATCTCTAAACCCTTCTCTCTTTACATTATTGTTTTACATATTGTGTTGAGATTGGTTGTTTGTTTACTTGAGTTTTTGAGATTAAGGTTTGTTGGTTGTTATATTTAAAAGTAGT
>JAVXUO010001156.1:0-35751 GCA_033065855.1 Escallonia rubra | reverse complement strand
ATGGCGGTTACTCCAACTCCTATTTATATATTTGGAGCTCCTCTCCTCATTTTCCCCCTGCTGCTCACTCTATCTCTGTTCGGCTCATTTTAACAAGTAAGTTCTTCTTCTCATTTCTCTGCTCGGCACATATCTATATCCCTTTAGTAGCTCTAAATATCGTAGAGTCTGTTTAGAATATGTCTTCAACAACTTCAAGTAGTTCTTCGTCACCTTCGAGTAGTTCAACAGAAAACGATATAGAAAATGATTCAGAAAGTAGATCCTCACAAGTAGGTACTTCAACTCATAACAGTCAAGTAGGAACTTCTGCTCCCCAAACCAGCACTTCGTTTCCCCATATAGATGATGCTCTTGGGGAAATCAAAGATGAAGCCGAAGATAAGTTTGACGAAGACACTTGGTTCGCCGCAGATGAGAAGAGGAACAAGATGTCAAAAGAAAGCATAATCTCTCTTTTGGAAGAATATCCTTTGCCTCCTCCTTTCTCTGCTCGGGTTCCTGCACTCCAAGAGCCTGCCAACTATGGTACGGACTTGGAAACCAGTGTCTACGAAGGCCATATTAAGTCTGGCTATAGAATCCCAATGCACCCCTTTGCCGTCGCCTTTTTCAACCACTATAAAATGGCGCCAGGTCAACTTGTGCCCAACGGGTGGAGGAAGCTAGTTGGCTTGATTTACCTTGTGCAGACCTCAGGGTATCCAGTGACGGTCCATGACTTCATGAGGTTATACCTTGAGGTATGCTTTGTAAAGAATGTGGCCAAATGTGTTGGCTGGTATTATATTCACAACCTGATCAGAGTGATAATAGGGGGTCCCAAATCTAACAAAGGCAGGCACGCCCGATACTTCTTCATTCAGCGACCAAGCGGAAAATGGGAGTTCCCAAGAAAGTGGAACGATTTCTGAAAAGATTACGAAAGGAAAGGCTTCTTGGCTCCCAATGCTATGACAAAGAAACTGCTTGATCTCATAAAGAGGAGGGGTGTTCTCAATATTGATGAACCCCTTACAGATCAAGAGATGCAGCATGCGGGGCTCATTCCTCCTGCCCCCGCTATGCCTGTTCCTCCAACTCCTGTTTTAGAACCTCGAATTGTTTCGAAGCCTAAGACTCGAGAACTGGCGATAGGAACATCGTCTTCTAGTACTCAAAGTCTAGGTAGAGTCTGAAGCCATGTTTATATATTTATGTCCTTTCTTTTTGTGAACAAGTTATCTAACTCGGTTTCTTTTGTTTTCTTACAGAAATGGCTGGCAAAGGAGAAGGTGCAAAAGGTGACTTTATAGGATTGCTGCAAAAGGCTTCGAAGGGGAAAAGGAAGGAGAGCACGGGGGAAGGTTCTTCCCCTCTTGTAAAAAGGCTTCGCGCTCCTATTCCTCCAGTGCCTCCGCTTGTGGTTGAGGATATTTCCATCGACAAGGATCCAATCTTTCTCCCCGATGGACCATTAAGAGAGGGGACTCGGGAATGCCCCACTCGCACGTCTCCGCTCAACACTTAGCTCATGGGGTGTTGCCAAGTGATAAACTCATCTTGGAAAACCAGCCTCATGAGGCCTTTGCTATGGCGCACGTCCAAGCTGCTTACAACGTAATTTGAATTTCTTTACCCCCTAGTTTTTTTGGGTTGTTACTTAAACTCTCCCCGTCCTTCTGACACATAATTCGTCTTCATCTCTCTCTTATTTTCAGGCTTACTGCTATAACAGCCAAATGCAGGACAGGTTCGCTATGGCGATGGATGTGGCTCGCAACGCCGAAACTGACAAGAGAGTAGCTGAAGGCAAGGCTGACAAACTTGACAAGGAGGTCAAGAACCTCAAGACGGAGAATGCTGATCTGCTTACTAAACTCGGTCGTCTTCAAAAAAGATGTGAGAAACTAAGGCATGAAAAGGCCGAGATCGGGAATAAGGCAATCCAGGCATTCCTTGATGGTACTGCTGGCGATGAATGGCTCCGGAAGCGGACAGAAGATGGGCTTTCCATCTTTCAAGAGGGCTTCCAGAAAGCCAAGGAGTTAACGGTGGCCAAATATCCGAGCCTTTTCTTGGAAGACATTGTGGTGCCCAGTTTTGACTCGCCATCGGCTGAAACTGCTGCACCTACTGAAGCTGGAGATGCTATTTCTCCTGGGGAGAAAAGTGTCCGATCCGGGAATACTCCTGCGTCTTAGGGCAATTTATGATTATTCTTCTGTCCGTTTTGTAATTCCCATTTGATGTTCCCTCAGTACTATTATTGCCTCAGAGGCTTGCAAATGGAAACATTTCTATTTACCCCTGGAGGGGTTTTGTTTTTGCAATCGTGTTTTGAATCTTTCACTTTTTGCTTTATTTTTACTTTGACGCGAACCCTTATCGTCAGCTAAGGGCTAGCAAAGAAGCCTCGCAATCGCGCTCGGTCACGTTTCGAATTAACAAAACAGGGTGGGGCGACGATCTCTCACTTGGTTAACACGTTTCTCGGGCTAGAACTAAGTCTAGACCGTGTTAGGTAAGACTTGTGTCTTACCCTATCACATTGGGTGATATTTTGTTTTTACTTTGACGCGAACCCTTATCGTCAGCTAAGGGCTGGCAAAGAAGCCTCGCACTCACGCTTGGCCATGTTTCGAATTAACAAAACAGGGTAGGGCGACGATCTCCCACATGGTTTTGCCGTTTCTCGGGCTAGAACTAAAGCTAGACCGTGTTAGGTAAGACTTGTGTCTTACCCTATCACATTGGGTGATACTTTGCTTGAGCAACATTCGTTGTTTCACTTAATCGAGCAGTCTGTTCGGATATTGGATGTACGTCGTTCTTGAGAACATGAATATCGTCAACTGAATTAACTAATGATCGATATGCTAATGTAAGCAATACCTCTTTCACACAATAATGAAGATGTTAATATTGGGTAGACGAAACGAAATACTTCAAACTGCAGTTGAATTTTATTATAACGGAAACACTTCATCTCTACTCTCCAACTATGCTCTATGCTACTTTCCTCCCAAAACAAATAAAGAGAACGTCTTCGCTTTTCCTTAAGATTCTACTGGTAGTATTTCCTCAAGTTGTCAGCATTCCATGTTTGCGGGATTGCCTCTCCTGAAAGTGTTTCCAGTGAATAAGCGCCTGGCCTAAGCACCTTCGATATCTTGTAAGGTCGTTCCCAATTTGGCGACAACTTCCCCACAGCTGCCTTAGGGTTTGAAACTTCCATTTTTCTGAGGACTAGATCGCCGACTCTAAATATCCTCATTCGGACCTTTCGATTGTAGAATCTTGCAACTCGTTGTTTTGTTGAAATCATCCGATCTAAGGCTTGGGCTCGCACATCATCTAATAGATCCAGATTTCCTCTGAGATTCTCTTCGTTTTCTGCCTCCGAAAATTGCAACACTCGAACCGTGGGGAGGCCCACTTCTACGGGTAGCAGCGCCTCTATACCGAAAGACAGGAAAAATGGTGTCTCGCCTGTCACAGAATGGGGTGTTGTGCGGTATGCCCAAAGTACCTTAGGAAGCTCATCAACCCATGCCCCCTTCGCATCGTCCAGCTTTCTTTTCAACCCTTGAAGGATTGAGCGATTCATGTTCTCTGTCTGTCCATTGGATTGGGGATGAGCGACCGACGTAAAACGGAGATCAATAGAGAGACCTTCACAAAAGCTTCGAAAGTTTGAATTGTCGAATTGCTTCCCATTATCTGTGATCAGGATCTTTGGAACCCCAAAGCGGCAGACAACGTTCTTCCAGAAGAACTCTTCGCATTTCGATGCCGTTATGGTGGCCAACGATTCGGCCTCAGTCCATTTTGTGAAGTAGTCGATGGCGACTATCACAAAACGCCTTTGCCCGGTAGCCATCGGAAATGGGCCCAAAATATCCATTCCCCACATTGCAAACGGAATTGGGGAAGTCAAGATACTAAGGGGTGCCGCCGGCGTGTGCGTGAGCGGGGCAAATTTTTGACAGCGGTCACATCTTTTTGTGAACTTGATCGCCTCTCTCTGCATACCTGGCCAATAATAACCTTGCCGCAAGATTTTGTGCGCCAGGTTTCTTCCCCCCAAGTGTTGTCCGCAAATCCCTTCATGGACCTCCTGTAACGCATAGTCTGCCTCTCTAGGGCTCAGACACTTTAGGTATGGCAGGCTAAAAGACTTCTTATATAGCATCCCATCTACAAGGGCAAACCGAGCAGCTTTAGCACGTAAATTGCGCGCTTCGCTTTTCTCTAACGGTAACACTCCCGAGACGAGGTACTGAATAATTGGGTCCATCCAGCAAGGTTCATGTTCTATTACATCCACCTCCTTTGAGAGCTGGATACTTCTTTCTTGGAGGAACTCAATGTATACTGCCCGGTTTAACTCCGAAATGTCCTCGGAAGTCAGTCTTGACAGTGAGTCTGCTTGGGCATTTTGGTCTCGCGGTATGTGGCGGATGGCGAAATTTTTGAACTCCGCAGCTTCCGTTTTCACGGCTTGGAGGTACTGGGCCATTCTATCATCTTTCGCCCCATATTCTCCCAAGATATGATTCACAACTAATTGAGAATCGCTATGGACGGAAAGAGAGTCAACTTTGAGAGAGTGTGCCAACCTTATTCCTGCTAGGAGCGCCTCGTACTCAGCTTCATTGTTTGATGCCTGGAAATTGAAGCGGAGGGCGTACTCAATCACAAACTTTTCAGGGCTGATAAGTATAAGCCCGGCTCCGCTACTTCCTACCTTGGAAGAGCCGTCAACATAAAGGAGCCAAGGATCCGAAACTTCTGAAAGAATCAACTGCGGGGGGTTCTCCGGTATTGTGCACTCAACAACAAAATCTGATAAGGCTTGAGCCTTAATTGCTGTACGGGGTTGATACCGAATATCAAACTCGCCCAGTTCCACCGACCAGTTTACCAATCTCCCCGACGCATCAGGATTTTGGAGAACTTTACCCAATGGTTGATCAGTCAACACAACGATGGTGTACGACTGGAAATATGGTCTCAATTTCCTCGCCGATGTGACAAGGGCTAGGGCCACCTTGTCTATTCGAGGGTACCTGTTTCCACGTCCTGTAAGACCTTGCTCATGTAATAAACAGGTCTTTGCTTGCCTTCTCTCTCTCGGATTAAAACCGTGCTTACCGCTACTTCACTAACCGATAGGTATAAGAACAAGTCTTCACCAGTAACCGGTTTTGTAAGGAGCGGCGGGGACGACAAGTATTGCTTCAATTCTTCGAATGACCTCTGGCATTCTTCGGTCCACTCGAAATCTTTCGCCTTCCTGATAGCCTTAAAAAAGGGGAGGCATTTTTCGGCTGACTTGGACATGAACCTTCCCAAAGCCGCCACTCTTCTTGTAAGCTCCTGAACCTGTTTGATTGTCTTAGGCGACTTCATGGCATGAATAGCGCCTATCTTTTCTGGGTTTGCTTCTATACCTCGTTGAGATACCACGAATCCTAAGAACTTCCCTGATGCTACGCCAAACGCACACTTGAGCGGGTTTAGTTTCATGTTATAAGCTCTCAGGATGTCGAAGGTTTCCTTGAGGTCTTCCACATGAGCCTCGGCTTCCACACTCTTGACCAGCATGTCATCCACGTATACCTCCATGTTTCTCCCAATTGAGTCGTGAAAGATCATGTTAACGAGGCGCTGATAAGTTGCCCCCGCATTCTTGAGTCCGAAAGGCATGACTTTATAACAATATAATCCCCGTTCTGTAATAAAGGAGGTCTTGGGGATATCATCTACGCACATCTTTATCTGGTTGTACCCAGAATACGCATCCATGAAACTTAATAGCTCATGACCCGAAGTTGCATCAATCAAAATGTCAATTCGAGGTAGCGGGTAGCTGTCTTTTGGGCAAGCCTTGTTGAGGTCAGTGAAGTCGATGCATATCCTCCAACGGTCGCTCGACTTGGGTACCATCACGACATTGGCGACCCAATCAGGATACGATATCTCCTCAATGAATCCTGCTGTCAATAACTTGTCAACTTCTTCTTCGATTTTCACTTGTCTTTCAGGAGCGAATGTCCTCTTCTTTTGCTTGACCGGCTTCTTAAGTGGGTCAACATTCAATTTATGGGTGATCACTTCGGGATCAATCCCAGGCATATCGGATGCCGTCCAGGCGAAGATATCTGAGTAGCCCCTTAATAAATCCACAAGCTTGAGCTTGAGGTTGTCTGACAGACCGGTTCCCACCCTTACTGTCTTCTCTTGATTTCCCGGATATAATTCGATATGAATGAGGTCTTCAGCGGGCTTGCCTCTCTCGACTTTGGTCTCATCCCTCAAATCCTCTATCATGAGGGTTTCTTTGGATTTGTTTCGGCATGATGCCATGTAGCACTGCTGAGCCACCACCTGGTCTCCCTTTACTTCCCCAACTCCATTCTCCGTGGGGAATTTCATTTTCATGTGGTATGTTGATACCACCGCCTTTAATTGGTTTAACGCTGTTCGCCCCAAAATTGCATTATAGGCCGAAGGAATGCGTACCACCACGAAGTCTAACATAAGCTTAGCTTGGGTCGGAGGGGTACCCACGGTTACGGGTAGTGTAATAATTCCCTCGCAAGCAACAAGATGGTTAGAAAAACCGTATAGGGGCGTATCTATCTTCCGTAAGCGATCGGATGGGATGTTCATTTTTTGAAATGCTTCATAAAAAAGTACTTCCGCCGAGCTCCCATTGTCTACAAGGATTCTCTTCATGTCGAAGTTCCCTACTCGGAGTGTAACAACTAGGGGGTCGTCATGAGGTGTTCTCGTGTCTCCCACATCATCATCAGAGAAGGATATTGTTGGGGCCGGTTCTATCTTCTGCTTCTTAACTGACGGCCCCATAGTTGTGAGGACTTCTCTTGCGTAAGCTTTTCGTCCATGTCCGGAAGAACCTCCTGCGGCAATTCCTTCCGAGATAGTATGGATGACACCCGCATTTTCTTGCGCTTCTTCTCTTCCTGCTAAAGGAGTGGCTTCCCTTTTTTCATTCCTTCGATTGACATACCCTCGCAAGTGTCCGCGTTTGATAAGAGCCTCTATAGCACGCTTGAGCGATTCACACTTGTCGGTAGTGTGGCCATGGTCGTTGTGGTAACGGCACCACAAACTCCTATCTCTCTGACTGGGCGCCGATCTCATCATGTCTGGTCTTTCCAGTATCTCTTTATCCTTTATCTCATGAAGAATCTGCGATGGTCTTGCAGTCAATGGCGTCAGATTATTCATGTCGAACATCTCTTTGGGGCGCCTTTCGTCCCTTCTTGAACGCTTAGAACCCTGTCCACCTCTTGGACTATTTTCTCGAGCTCTCTTTTCTTGCTCTTGTCCTTTGTGGGTTTCTAAGTACTCTTCGGCCTGGATGTACTTGTTGGCTTTATCCAACAAGGCGCTCATGCTTCCGGGGGGGCTCTTATTTACCGCAAATGCAAATTTGGTTGTAGGACGAAGCCCGCGCATAAAAGCCGTGTACTTTACCGACTCATCAAGGTTATTTATTTCTAATTTCGCCGCATTGAAGTGTTCCAAATACCGTGACAAGGATTCGTTCCTTTCCTGGACCACGTTGAGAAGACTTGCTGAATTCTTCCTCCGAGTTCGGCTGCTCACAAAATGTTTCTAAAACAAGTCAGATAGCTGGGCGAAAGAATGGATGGTCCTGGGTCGCAGAGACTTAAACCATGCATGCGCCGCCTTCCTCAAAGTCGTTGGGAATGCCCGGCACATGACAGCATCTGAGACCTGGAGGAGCAACATATTTGTTTGAAACTGGTAGACGTGCTCTTCAGGGTCTCCGCTCCCATCATATAAATCGCACTGCGGCATCCGAAAATTCGGAGGAAGTTTCGCCTTCTCAATTGTTTTGGACAGAGGGTATCCTGAGTCCTCCCTTGGGGGAGTGAATGCCTCCGGGCAAGGCCCAGAGATAGTTTTGCGAGAAGTTCGCCCTTGGGGACGCACTTTTCGTATGGAGCCATGAATTCGTCCTTGGGGACAATGCCTTTGGTTCGCGCAGCGTTGACCTCGAATTTCGCCGCCTACAACAGGAGGCGAATTCGTGCTGTTCTCTACTGACATCCCGTGTCGAAAACACGATCCACTTCTGGTGACATGTTTTTCGGTTTCTTCTTCTGGCTGATAGCTGGGATCAGTCTCTGATTTATACTTTCGACCATAGCTGGACCTTGAGGTCAGTCTAAGACGAAGGTCACTGGGATCAAGGCGTGTCTGGTTAGTAGAAATCATCGGGGCCACCTCTTCAAGCTTTTTCTGTAAGGTGGTTACCACACCCTTAAGTTCGTGGACTTCTCTGGTCAGATCCGCATTCGGAGTGTCAAACAGCTTTTTGGTTAGGCGATGGCGCAAGTCTCCCCTTTTTAAAAGAGGGGTCGGGGAACGAGTTCCCTGGGAGCTGTCAGTCGTCTTCGGGGTGACTGAAGTTACATTAATCCAGTCATTACTAGAATGTTGTTGGGATGGTGTTGGTTGCCGACTTCTTAGGCGGGAGCCGCTTGATTTCGCTTGTCGACTTTGGACTGAGCGACTGGCTGGGGGAGTGTTTGAAGGTGATTGCCTAGCCATGTTCCTTGTCGGTCCCACGGATGGCGCCAAAATGTTACTACTTAAATCTTGATTGGGACCACAGCTAGGAAATGAGCCTGCAAAATAGAAACACAGAGTGACCACCGGGGATGTTCCGGTGGAGGCGGCTCCGATGCTAAAGTCAGAACAACGCTACTAGGGTAGGATTCTGAATAACTGAAAATGCACTGAGTGCTAGTGTGTGAACTTGTCTGTGTACCTGAGGATCTGCCCAATATATAGGTCATCTCTAGACTCCTCTCTTCTTTAGAACTCTTTTCTGACTGATCCTCTTGTAGAAGAGCCATGTTAGGACTCTCCCTTTAGCACTTGAGTCCTTAACGACTTCTATCACCTCTCTTAGGTTCAATCCCGATACAGATTCGTTAGTCCACTCGGAGTCAAACATGCCACGTGTCATTAGTCGGTTGGGCGGATATATTTAGCCATATCATAATGCCCCCTGTCTTTGACGATTCCCTCAAGTGAACAGTTAAAGACATACAGTGTAGAAAATCGACCAAAAACCGTTCAGCCATTAATTTTCCATGTATGTTGTTCAGATAACATTTTGAGTGTTTCAACACTCAAAATGTTATGTTCGGGCGATCTTGGTCGGACGTTCTGGTCGGGACATCTGGTCGGGCATCCTGCTAGGGAGACCTGGTCAGGATCTCTGGTCGGGCGTCCTGTTCGGGATCTCTGGTCGGGGATCCTGCTCGAGATCTCTGGTCGGTGTCCTGGTCGGGATCTCTGGTCGGGCATCCTGCTCGGGATCTCTGGTCGGGGATCCTGCTCGGGAGGCCTGGTCGGTGTCCTGCTCGGGATCTCTGGTCAGGCATCCTACTCGGGCTCTCTGGTCGGGCATCCTGCTCAGGAGACCTGGGGTTAATCATCATGGCCTGGCCGGGCATAATGCGCTTGAACACTCTGCACGGGCATTCTGCTCGGGCATTCTGCTCGGGAACTCTGTACGGGCAATCTGCACGGGCACTCTGCTCGGGCACTCTGCACGGGCACTCTGCACGGGCACTCTGCACGGGCACTCTGCTCGGGCAATCTGCTCGGGAACTCTGCACCGGCATTCTGCTCGGGAACTCTGCACGGGCATTCTGCTCGGGCACTCTGCTCGGGAACTCTGCACGGGCCCTCTGCTCGGGAACTCTGCACGGGCACTCTGCACGGGCACTCTGCACGGGCACTCTGCTGGGGCACTCTACTCGGGCACTCTGCTCGGGTACTGCCACGTGGCGGGAATCGATTCAGTTGTAACGTTCCTTTAGCCACCAAAATTGTGGCGGTTAAATTTTGAATTTCAAAATTAAATACTTCGGGAAACGCGCCAGACGTGAATTAAATGTTGCCGCCTTTACAATGGCGGTTACTCCAACTCCTATTTATATATATTTGGAGCTCCTCTCCTCATTTGCCCCCTGCTACTCACTCTATCTCTGTTCGGCTCATCTTTAACAAGTTCTTCTTCTCGTTTTCTTGCTCGGCACATATCTATATCCCTTTAGTAGCTCTAAATATCGTAGAGTCTGTTTAGAATATGTCTTCATCAACTTCAAGTAGATATAGATATTATTATATATAGATATAGATTTCACATGGCATGTTGGACAACATATAAGGCCAAATTGGTCGCCAATGGGTTTAAGGAATATTAAGTACTTGACTATATTGACGCCTTTGCTCCTGTTGCATGGATTACATTCATCATAATTCTTATTGCCTTGGATGATATTCAAATTTTGATTATTCATGTTAATACGGCCTTCCTCAATGGCAACTTTGAGGGAAGAAGTTTATGGAGCAAACCGGGGAATTCTCCAAAATAAGAGCATTAAAATTTGCAAGCTATTGAGACGTGTACATGGCTTGAAAGATGATCTAAAGCAATGACATGAAAAGTTTAGAAGCGTAATGCTTGCTAATGGTTATATGGTTATGAGAATAGAGTTATAGTGTGCATATATCAACAGTGGCGGAGCTACGCTTGTACGAGAGGGGGCTAATGTACCCCCTATATATATATATATATATATATATATATATATATATGGGAGCCAATCCACACCCACCGGTGAAAAAATAACAATTTCTCTACCATAAATCTAGCCGTCCACGTGTACTCGTGGATGACCCCCAGATGTGTTTTTTTTTTTTTGAAAAAGTTTCAACCGCTTGAAAGAGTGGCGGTTGCAAAATTTGAATGCCCCGGAAAGCTGAAAAAACCCCAACCGCAAGAAAGAGTAGCGGTTGGGGGCCCACGAATTTCCTCCCAACCGCTACAAAGTGTAGCAATTGGGAGCACACCCAATTGCTACACTTTGTGGCTATTGGTAATCATTGCCCTTTTTTTAAAAGTATCCTTTTGCCTTCGTGTAGCCACACAAAGCACTCCCCAATCGCCACTAAGTGTGGCGGTTGGCATGATGGCCCAATTTTTTTTTTTCAGCTTCGAAATTGGCCTTTTTCCAGCTTAAAAAAAAGTGGGCTAACTAGTTAGCCCACCAAAAGCACTCCCCAACCGCCACTAATTTTTTGCTCATTGCACCTTAGGCACGCTTGTTAGCCCAATTCTATGAATTTCGGCGAAAATTGAGACAAATTATTTTTTTTGGTTTTCCTATGAAGGGCCTATTCGCGCACACTTTAGCGCCCAATTCATAGCTTTCGAAAAAATATGTAATTTTTTGTCACTTTTTTTTGCTCATTGCACCTTAGGCACGCTAGTTAGCCCATTTCTATTAGTTTCGGTGAAAATCGAGACAAATTATTTTTTTGGTTTTCCTATGAAAGGCCTATTCACACATACTTTAGCGCCCAATTCATAACTTCCGAAAAAATTTGTAATTTTTTTGTCACACTTTTTTTTGCTCATTGCACCTTAGGCACGCTAGTTAGCTCAATTCTATGAATTTCGGCGAAAATCGAGACAAATTATTTTTTTAATTTTTCAATGAAGGGCCTATTCGCGTACACTTTAGCGCCCAATTCATAGCTTTCGAAAAAATATGTAATTTTTTGTCACTTTTTTTTGCTCATTGCACCTTAGGCACGCTAGTTAGCCCAATTCTATGAATTTTGGCGAAAATCGAGACAAATTATTTTTTTGGAAAAAGGCCAATTTTGAAGCTAGAAAAAAGGCCAATTTCGAAGTTGAAAAAAAAAATAGGGCCATCATGCAACCGCCACACTTAGTGGCGGTTGGGGAGTGCTTTGTGTGGTTACACGAAGGCAAAAACAATGCTTAAAAAAAAGGGTAGTGATTACCGATAGCCACAAAAGTGTAGCAATTGACAATGATTACCAATAGCCACAAAGTGTAGCAATTGGGTGTCCTCCCAATCGCTACACTTTGTAGTGGTTGGGAGGAAATTCGTGGGCCCCCAACCACTACTCTTTCTTGCGGTTGGGGGTTTTTTCCAGCTGGACATTTTTGTCAAATTTTGCAACCGCCACTCTTTCAGGCGGTTGCAACTTTTTCAAAAAACAAAAAAAACACATCTGGGCCATCCACGAGTACACGTGGACGGCTAGATTTATGGTGGAGAAATTGTTATTTCTCCACCGGTGGGTGTGAATCGGCTATATATATATATATATATATATATATATATATATATATATATATCTGGTATCACCTTCTCACTACCCCTGTTTCGGTCATCGGCGGCGACGAAGTGACGACTCACTATCACTGACGAGTCCACACATCACCTATCTCCGAATCCCGCCGCCAGCAACATCACAATTCTCTCTCTAGAGCCATCCCCTGCAGCTTGTCATTCCAGTAGCACAACTCCGGCTCCGGCTCCCTTCGATATTTGCGGTGCCGAGTCGAGTTGAGTAGAGTGCCGGTGAGGCTTGAGGGTGTGCGCGAGTTTGGTAACTCAGGTGATGGATCAAGCGTCGAGTCGAGCAACAGAACCATTCTGACTTGAGAGTGGTTGAGTCCAATCCTAGTCGAAGTTGGATTTCGATCAAATTTAATTTTTTGAAAGGACTACAAAAGCGTTCGATACTAGAAATTATCCGATTATTGAAGCCCCCTTTTGCATGTATTTTATCCCCCTGTATTTGTAAGTATCCTTGACCCGCATCGCTGATTTAGTTGCTCTTTGTCTCTAATCTGTTTCTTGATTTCTTCCTTCGAGGTTCAAAAGCAACTAAAATTCTGTAACTTTATGCTAAGTAGTCAACTGGATTTGAAGTGAATTCGGAGTTGCAATGTTCATAATGGGCAAATTACTGACAACATTCTCAGCGAGGTCACTGCTGACGACCTCACCTCAACCGGCGACGAACGATCTTCTTCAGTCTTCACTCCATTGGCGGGCAAGAACCCACAGCCGGCGACAACGACGCCGTTCTGAATCTGAGGTCAGTGTTTCAGTGTGCATTTTGAACAATTTTTTTCCCATTTGAATAATCAATTGATAATTTTAGATTGTTAATTGTGCATTTGAGAATTGAGATAATTTTTAGGTTGTTAATTGTGCATTGAGCATTTGAGAATTGAGATTGTTGATGGATGATGTGACCCAAATTGGATTGAGATATCAGATATGTGATTTCGTTAAATTGTGGGTTGAAATTAGGTTAATTAAGTTAACGCGATAATGAAACATGAATGGAAAAGTAAAAGAATAAAATATTTTTGATTAATTAAGTTATTTGATTGATAATTGATGGATTGATACTGAAAATATTTTTGATTAATTAGCACCCACTGGGGTGAAATCCTGGCTCCGTCCCTGTATATATGTTGATTACAAAATCGCTTTTTGGTATCAATATAGAAAGAATAAATGAAGCAAAATGCTCTAGATTTCAGTACTAAGGATTTTGAAGACTTGCGGATGTGATTCTTGGAAGATCGGTCACATGGATTCTTCTTATGTAATCAAGTTATACCGAGAAGACCTTTAAAAGGCTTAACCAAATTTTAATGATGATATTGCCCCTACTCTTATTAACCCTAATGTCACTTCGGTTATGTGTAGTGTGCAAACTATTGATCAGCCTGAATACTGCTCGAATGTTGGTAGGCTTATATATATATGCTACGTGTTATACAAGGCAAAGTATAGCTCATGCTGTTGGCATTCAAAGTAAGTACATAATGAACGATGTCTAATAGGTGCATTGAGATACTTGACAGGTACATTGAGCTAAGTCTGTATTATGGTAGCTTTGCATCTTTTATTGAGGATTACAGTGACGCAGCTTGAAATTCTGATAGGTGATCAGTACATGTGATCGTACAAATATTTATTGTTAGTGAAATTGGAAAGACTTGTATTACTCAATACATCGTGGGATCAGATTCTATTTCTTAATCATCTATTTTAATGAAGCTAATTGGCGTAGAAGTATTTTGCTTGATATTTATATATCGAAGAAACCAGTTACCTTTGACAATAGATTGTAATAATGTGGCTTCTTCGCTCCGGGCAAGTAGGATCTATTATGATGTCAGATCTAGACAAGTTTGTTTCTAACACAATTATCCGCAGAGAATCCTCGCTGATAGAATCATGTTCATTCAGTATTTGGAATCCAATTTTGATTGAGGCTCCTTTATTTAAAGGTTTGGCAAAGTTTAGAGTGAGATGTCAAGGGGATGGTTTTTCGGCCTATTAACTTATAGGTTGTGCCTTATGAAAAAGCAACCTATAGTTGAAAGTCTTTTAAGAACAAAGTCCATAAACTCGATACTTTTGAGAGTGGAAAACTATTTTTTCTTACTTTTTTGTTTTTGTTTTACATAACATGAAAAATTCACACGTAATAGTGAATCTTGAATTGGTACTGTTCAAAGAACATATTTTTTTTATCACTATACAAAAGGATAAAGCGTTTTTGTTTCCTTTTTTACTCAAACTAAACAAATTCAGTGAGAGAAAATATTAGTTATAATAACAAGATAACCCTAAGCCCTCTATGGTGGTAACAGTGAAAACAAAAGGTAAAGAGTGGAAAGTTTGGTATTTCACAAACCATACCCTCTTGAGCAGAAAAATTCTCAAACCGAAAAGGCTGTTTGATAAAACTAAAGTTTAAGTGCTGAAAAAGTTAAGCATTGAATTCGTAAAACTGAAAACTTTAAGCGGCTGAATTTTTACTGAAAAATAAGTTAACATGTTTGGTAAACCAAAAGCAGATGTCTGAAAATTGTTTATTTACAAATTTATCTATTTTACCAAAATTATGCATTTGTTTATGTACATTATGCTTTTTTTTGGGGCTAAAATCGTGTTGGTAGTGGTGGTGCCAATGACGATGGAGTAGTAGTGGTGGTAATGGTGGCGACGACGGCAAAAATGTGTCAACGGTGACGGTAGTGGTGCGTGAAGACGTGGTGTTGGTAGTTGTGATGATAGCAATATGTGCGACATGGTGGTCATGGCAATGGTTGTAGTGTGATGGATCTTTAGATGATTTTGGCGAAAATGGACGTGGTGATAACAACGAAGATATGGTGGAGGTGGCGGTGTTGGTGACGGTTGTGATAGTGGCTAGGTCGTGGTAATTGTGATGGTTGTAGCAAAAGGAAATAATAGTTGTGGTAGTGGTTGTATTATGGTGGAGACATTATTACCAGCAAATTAATTGAGGCGGCATCGTGGTGGTAATTAATTTTTTATGTAAAAATATGTTAAATAACTTTTAATCATCTCATTTAAAATTATGTGATTAGCATTAATTAAGTTCACCCTGACTTAAATTTTTAGTCTATTTTTGGTAGGTATAAAATTTTTAAGTGATACAAGGTTTAGCATTATCAAACGCACTTAATTGAAACTCATTGAAAACTTTAAGTTTTAAGTGCTTAATTGCGTTATGAAACACATCCTAAAATTTGTTTTGCACTTATGTTTTGATCGATCGGAGATGTATACATGATCTATTGCAGAGAAGTGCATGCAAATCGCATAGATAAATTGTTAATCTGGCTTTCATAGTCGTCTTCTATTGATATAATACTATTTTCCTAATTATGATTTGGAAATACCTTTTTTGGAACCGGTCGAAGCCTAGTCGTCTTCCAAATGATCTTATGATTTGGAGAATGTTCAACCACTCAGGCCACACTTCGTATTACTAACTCTTGAAATAAAAACAAAAGAGAAAACTTTCTCAAATATCATTCTGAATAACTCTAAGGGCTGACTCAACTAAACAATCGGGACTCTTTGGCGCTACCTCAAATGGTAATGTTCATCGAATTTATCCTCAAGGTCTTCGAGAGCCCTAGTGTTAGGTTTCGAGGAATTCCTTTTGAGGTTCGAAAGCCAGGGCTGAGGTGCCCTCTGCTATTGTCTTACCAACAAACCCAAAAAAAAAAAAATTGAAAAAGAAAAAGAAAAAGAAAAAGGAAGAAAATAAAAGATCATTGGGATAAAAACTGCATGGTAGCAATTAATTTAAGTCCAGAACATTAATGCTCAGTGAAACCCCCAGATTTCAGTACTGCCATTTAATTGACTGTTTTGTTAATCATGTTCAGGTTCAAAACTAAAACTGTTGAAGAAAAATGGACAACTCAATTGAAGTAAGAGAAACCAACTTCACCTTGTCCCTGTATGTAGGCCATATCATTTTCGTATATAGTTTCCTATATATGCGCCATTAATTTCTTATTCAAGTGACTGTTACATTAAAAGCCTATAAATACTCCAGTTTTTTCTCATTTTCTCTTTCTTTCTTGTGACATTCATCACCTCCTTGGCCCTGGTAATCCGTCGTAACCATGGCCCTGTCCAACTTGATTTTCCTGTTCACAATTGTAACGTGTGTGGCGGTCTTGGCAGTGAAAGGGCAAGCTGAGCGGCTTCCACGCGAAGACGTTAGAGGTCCAGGGCTACTACCACCAAGACAGTCTAATGAAGAGATCAAGAAGTGCTGGTCAAGAATTTTGAGCGTCGATGGTTGCACAACTCAAGTGTACGACTCCCATACCAAAAACCAATTCACTGGTCTTAGTCCTGCATGTTGCGCGACCCTCACAAGCATACCTGAAATTTGCTGGAAAAGAGTGTTCCCTTTCAACCCTAGATTTCCACGATGGCTCAAGGGTCATTGCGCAAAGTTTTGAGGTTCTTAGAGTGAACTTACATGGGATTTGATCCTCTCTATATATGTCCTGATTTCTTCGACTCTGGATCTCAATTAGTAATGGATGATTATCGCGAATAAATAAACTGTCACCATGCACATTTGGAGGAGGTTTATGACCATTACATGCTCCCTTCGGGTTTGATTTGGTAGGATGGATGAGTAATACAAGAAAAATGATCTTTACCCATAGATTTTTAACGACGGACCAAAATCTGTCGCGGCTAAAAGTTTTTAACGATGGAGCATTTCTATCGGTAAAAACCTTTAGCGACGGATCTTTACTGACGAAACATCCGTCGTTACTTTTTTTTCTTCCAAAATTTCTATTTCCGGTCGATTTTTTTTAAATATTTAGTAACAGAATATTAGTGACCAAACGAAATTCTTCGCTAAAATTAATATTTTTAATGACTTTTGGCATAGTCCGTTGCTAAATGGTGGTCGCTAAAAGTCATTAAATAATTCAAAAACCAGACATTTAGCAACGGACTGTTCCGTCGCTAAAAGCGACATTGTGGCGACGGGTTGCGTCCGTCACTAAAAGTCATTAAAAATTTTGAAAACAAGGCTTTTGGCGATGGGCAAGGTCCGCCGCTAGAAGTCCCTAAAACAACCCTAACTTCCCCATTTCTCTTTCTCCTTGTCGCTTCTCTCTATTCTCTCTCTATTCATGTATGCAACCTTCCTTCCTCACCCGCGACAGCCCCTGTCTGGCCACCTCTCCGTCCCCGCCTTCGTCCCTCCTCGTGACAAGTAGTCCGACCGCCACCATGCCGCCTTTCTGCCACTCCCCCGTCACATCTGTCGACCCTGTCTCTGGTCGTCGGCGCATCGCCTTTCCCCCACCTCGTCGGCGGTGACCCTTCCATTGCTCGATCTCACATTTGTATAAATTGCACCACCACTGCCCCCGCCTATTGCCCTTACTCTACTTCCTTCCATCGACCAAATCTGCCATGTCATCACCCTATTGCCATCGAAAGCTACGAGTTTGCCACACAACTGCCACACTCTTGCCACTGTCGTTCATAGATCTACCCCAGCACTGCTACCCTACTGTCGTTGCTACCCACGGATCTGGTCCCCTGTCGCCAACCCACGCCTTCAACAATGAATTAGACCTCAACCCACCATCTCCACCCCACTGCCATGGACAATCAATGAGACCTCACCCTACAAGATAAACCACTTTTAGCGACGGAAAATTTCGTCGCTAAAAGTGGATAGTCCGTCGCTAAAGACTTTTAGCGACGGACTGTCCGTTGCCAAAAGTTCGTTACCTATAACCCCTTTACTAAAAGTTTTGCGACGAAATTTGATGATCTGTCGGAAAAAATTACTTTTTACCGATGGAATTAATTACTTTTAGCGACGAAATTTTTCGTTGCTAAAGGTATTTTTTATATTTTTTAATTTCTGAATTTCTCAAAAAAAATCTTTTTTGCAACGAAAATTCCGTCGCTAAAAGTCTGTTGCAAAAGTCTTTAGTCACTAAAAATCTTTTTAAAAATGTTTATTGATCTGTAAAAGGACTTTTAGCGACAAAATTGTCACTAAAAGTAAAAAAGGCTATTTTCAGTTTAGCTTTTTTTTTTTATTTTATAAATTCAAACCTATTTCAAACGATTAACCCTAACCAACCAATCCAACAACAATTTAATTTTTAAACTAAGATCCATCATTTACTAAATTCCAAGTGATACAAATAAAATTTAATTCATATACACCACCAACTAACATTAAATACAACAAATTACATGTTCACTAAATAGAATAAATCACATTGTACAAATCCCAAAAATAATGTTACAAGTTTCATTGAAACTACAAAAATATAAGTCAAGATATCCTTGCTCCGAAGTCTCCACAACATCTCTCTGCCCACAATTGTTACTTGTTTACCTTTATCGATCAGAACCTGAAAAAGAGTATTAATTATACAAATTCGTTTACAATGAACAAAATGAATAAAAAGTTGTCCAGTGCTCATATTCCTTAATTGTAAGTTTTTCTTCTTGGTTTAAAATGAGTGACTGTGACTTATGTGAAAGGATTAGATTATGACTCGTTTTTAATCCCCTTCCACTTTTCACTAACACACTCCAAACCTGTTTTTCTCTTTGCAAACAATTATACTTCTCCCTAATGTTACTCTAAGATGTCCTCATATCCTCACCTTATTTGTAGTGACAAATCATGACTCAAATATATCTACTTGAGCTTGTAATTATTTCTTACCAAAAGTTGAGTGTCCAAACCCAAAACTATGATGCACACGGAGGACATATGTAGCCTAAGTGCAAGTCAAGTTGTGCATGCAAAGTCACTAGAACCACCATAAGAAGAGAAAAGATTATATTAAAGACTGCTGAAACAAATGAACCACCCATCCAAGCCAAATTCAAGAGAGTATATGTGAACCGTTAAATCATTGAAAGTGATCAACCATGTATATTCTGGGATGATCATTTCCAAGGCAGTTTCACAAGAATGCACTATGAAATGCAGAGAGTTGTTGAATGCAAACATAAGTAAATCAATGTTTAATTACTTAATTTTCAGATCCTACTTGAACACAAACTACTTGAACGCAGATTAACAGGAAGAAAAAAAAAAACAATAAACAACAAAAGAATAACTAATACATTATTGATCCATCTCTTAATGATCCTATGTTTTTAGTTCCTTGGGTGCCTTCAAGATTTGTATTTTTGTTTTCTTAGTCCCACCACAATCAACACTCAACAACATGAATACCTCATATACATGTTCAACAAAAATACAGATTTTACAAACAAAATCTACCCAAAGTCACAGATTATGGAATCAATTCGCAACATACCCAATATGAATCCCTCACCCAGCATAACAGAAACACCTTACAACCATCTTCACCAACCAAAACCCAGTAAAATTAGACCATATTAAAAAAAAAAAAAAAAGTTCAAGTTTCAACATAGCTGGTGCAACATTGAGGAATAGGTTTAACCCCTAACCCTAGAGAAATTGAGACAGAGAGATGAGATTAGTGAGAGAACCGAATGGTACCTGTGGAGACAACGCATTGATCTGTAGGGAGAGAAAGATAATGAACCTGAACGCAATTTCTTTTCCATCGATACGTCCTCTAATTTGTCAAATCAATGAAAGAAAAATGATAAGAGTTTTTGTTGAATTCAATTGGACAATCGAATCTGGTTCTTGACACATAATGAATGGTTACGATTCTACCATACATGTCTTTTTCTCCTACTTTTGAATTGTCGAAGCAAGAACTCACAATGAAATCTACCTATACAGTAACGCTCTTGGCAGATCCGTCGTAGCGGTAGCGACGCAAAGTGTGTGTCGATTGGGCAACAGCAGTAGAAGGGGTGGGAGGCAGCCAAGGAAGAGGAGAGGCGGCAGAGAGGGTGGTGGCCGACGGTCGGCGTGAGAGAGAGATTGAAGGGCAGAGGGTGGGGAGATAGAAATGAGCGGCAGGGGAAATGAAAGAAAAGTTAGGGTTTGATGAATTTATAGTAAAATAAAAAAGTTATTTTCCAAAATAAAATTCAAGAAAAAAGGAGAAAATACGAAAAATATATTTAGCGACGGATTTTTCTATTGGTAATAACCCGTCGATAAAAGTCCGTCACTAAAAACCTTTACCCACTTAATATTCTGTCGGTAAAGGTCTTTAGTGACGGACTTTACCGACGGAAAATCCGTCGCTAAAAGTGACTTTCAGCGACAGATTTCATTTCGTCGCTAAAAGTCCATCAGGAAAAGTAGTTTTTCTTGTAGTGTCAAACAATATTACCACCTTAGCACCGTCGCACAACCCACAATTTGCTCTACCGTCACACCGCCCCACCACCATCACATTTGATTATAATGGTGGTGCTACAAATTGGATGGTGGTGGTGCCACCTACCAATGTTGGTGCTTCGGGGAGTTCTGAGAATCAGTTGGAGAAAAAATATGGTAAAGAAAGAACTTAAAATAAAAACTGAGTAATCAAACACCCATTTATTTTTGTAAAAAAAAATTAAACTGGTTTTGATTTTGATTTTGATTTTTGGTTAAGAGGAGAAATATATTATAAGTAAAAGTTTATACAAGCCGTCTCAACCAGATCAACTATATTACAGACATAAAAGACAACATTAAACGCTATAAAAAAACACTAAACAAAACAACTAACCTATATGCTCGAAATAACTTACAATTAGACTGAAGCAGAGCATATCCTACACTTCAGCCTAATTTCTCGCAACTTGCCGAGGCATACGGTTACAAATAAACACCAACTAAAGCAAAAAAAACCTAAAAATTACAACACAAACTAACTAGAAGACCAAAAGAAAACAACCAAACAAAAATTAACAAAATACACTATGCACTGCCAGCCGCCCACGAGTAGACCTGATAGCCGTCTTATGGGTGCGGCTCACCTCGAACCCCGTGCACTCTCACTGGCCCTGGATTCCCCACCTTCTCAGGCCACCATTCCGCTGTCGAGCCCCGATAAACCAAGGCTGCCTAACTAACTTGCCTCATTGGAATCACCATAAAAAAAGGTTACCTAATCATCTGCCGAGCCTAGACCACTTATCGCACCTGTCGAGTTCCGACCACCTACAGCTACCTCCGTCGTCGTAACAACGGCCAAGCCACTTAATTCAACCAATTACAAGCGCAGACCAATCTAGGGGAAGGGGAAAATAAGACCTAGAAGAGAAAACCTAACCTAGACTCACCAGACGATCACAAACCCAAAGAAGCTCGAATACTACAATCTCGACGTAGGATGAACTGAAGAAACCCTCAACCAAACCCCAACCCTTTGACTCCGAAATCAGGACAACTTATCCGACAGAAACTGCTCTCACCCGTTAGCCACCACAACCCAAAACGAGGAGCCACCGAAGCCCCGGACAGTAAAATCGAACTTCACACAAACCAATCACCATCACCGGTAAAAAGGGAGGACCACGTCTGATCGATGGCTAATCTTCGCAACCCCGATGGCCCTCCAACTCACCAAAGCCTCCTAGATCCCAATTGAAAACCCTAACTAAGCACGACCTAACCTACCAAGATGGAAAAAGAGAACCTTCGCCCCACACGCGCCATCGCACGGTGGGGCGACCGCGATGGCTTTCTGTGGAAGGTGGTTTAGAGAGAAGAGAGGGATATTGATGCAACTACTTGACTGCTGCTTTTTTTTATTTTGTTTTTTATTTTTAAAAACTGAAAACTAAAAATGTAAGTAATTTTAAACAGAACCTAAGTTATCAGTTTTTCTGTTTTAATGGTAAGAAAAAAAAATTCTTATAAAATGCCAAGTCCACATCTTTTGTTACATTGATACTAGGTTCTTTGCAACATTTGTCAAATGAAAGGAAGCTTTCGGGTCTTGTTCTACTCAAAATGTTTTGTATTTGACATCTTACACTAGGCTCTCTTGAAATTTGAGGGAATGGTCAAATCTCATAAAAAATATTATTATTTAAATATAAAGGGGTTAGAGGTAGGGTTTGGCAATATGGGGAGCCAAGCCCTGTTGCACCCGGCCCCAGTTCAAGTTGCCCATCTCAATTTGCTCTATTCTTATCATTGACTTAAGGCATAATATCATTTTACTCCCCTGAACTATCCACGTTTTGTTATTTTGGTCCCTGAACTTTAAAAGTCGTTAAATCAGTCCATGTACTTTGTGCCGTTATCAATTTAATCCCTCCATTGGGATTTTCCATCAAAAAAGACCACGTGACAGGCATGGGTCGTTTTTTGAGGGGTATTTTCGGCCAACGGGCTCTCTCTCCCCCTCCAATCTCTATCACTCCATCGCTACAACCGTCGGCACCATTCAAACAGTGGGCTACCACTGCAACTTCAAAACTCCGGCCACGTACACGCCGCCAGAGTCAGCGGCAACGCAAAGCTACTGGAGGCAACAACAAGCATCTCAAAAAAAAAAAAGGAACCAAAGCAGTAACGGTGCCATCGCCACCGCCACGACAAGAGCCATCACCACCACCGCCGTAGGTGTCAGGCGGCCCCATCACCGTCACCGCCACGTCAGGCCCTCTGGGAAAACACTGACGCCGCGCCATCGCCACGGCCTTGCTCCAGATCTACGCTATTGCGACGACTGGAAAAACACGGTCGACATCGCGCCGTGCAGCTACCGTGGAGGAACATCGGCCGATAGCCACCGCGGAGAAGCAACACCACGACGACAGCCCTCCATCACCGCCACGTCAGGCCCTCTGGGAAAACACTGACGCCGCGCCATCGCCACGGCCTTGCTCCAGATCTACGCTATTGCGACGACTGGAAAAACACGGTCGACATCGCGCCGTGCAGCTACCGTGGAGGAACATCGGCCGATAGCCACCGCGGAGAAGCAACACCACCGCGACAGCCCTCCATCACCGCCGCAGCAACGGCGTCTATAGCTCTCGATCTGGGTTACTCGAAGGGAGAGGGAGAGAAACAAGCAGAGAGAGAGAAGGGGGCAATAATTACTGGAAATACCCCTCAAAAAATGACCCGTGCCTGTCACGTGGTCTTTTTTGACGGAAAATCCCAACGGAGGGACTAAATTGATAACGGCACAAAGTACAGGGACTGATTTAACGACTTTTAAAGTTCAGGGACCAAAATAACAAAACGTGGATAGTTCAGGGGAGTAAAATGATATTATCCCTTAATAATGTGCCCAGCCCTGTTTAGATCCTAGCCGCTCACTGAAGCCGTATCCAATTTCAGTATATGGGAGCTGATCCGTTGAGAGCGTGGGCAAAATAGGAGAAGTTGTAAACGCGATCTGACCGTCCATCCCGAAAGATGGACGGTCCAGATCGCGTTTTTTTTCAAAAGTTGTCAGACGTCCGCCATACAGTATGGCGGACAGTTTTTTTTATCTTTTTGACCTTCGCCACTGTCCGCTACACTGTATGGCGGAGGGCATTAAAGTTCTGATGGGAGACAGCAAAAAGTCGTCCGCGATACTGTGTAGCGGACGTCCCCTAGGCTGACACCCGACCCCTGCCTGACACCCCTGCCTGACACTGACCCCTGCCTGACACCCCTGCCTGACACGCTGCAGCAAAAAAGGTATCCGCTATACAGTAGAGCGGAATAATTTCCACAGTATCGCGGATAGGTGTTTCCCGTCTACCCCCGAGGTTCCTGATTCTCAGCTCTTTTTCCTGATTCTCAGCTCATCACGCAAAATTCTCAAGCTCTTCCGGCAGAATTTTCTTCTCCTTCGGATTCACCTGGCTTCCATTTTCGGCTCCCCTCAAGCTTATTCAAGTAAAACTTGCTTCAATCTTCTTCTCACTCAAGCAAGGTAAGTTTCTCGTCTCAGATATTTTCTGGGTGGATTGACCGATATAGTATATTTTTTATTTTGGGCAAAAAAATATAAATTTCTGATGATGTTCTAGAAATTAATTTGTTAACTTTAAAGAAGTTTATTGTAGTTAATTTTGATTTTTTTGAGGGGCGCTAACTTCGGCACATCTATCCTATTTAAATTCAAATTTTTTGAGATACGTTTGTTGTATTTTGGCATGATGAATTTGTCTAACGCTCTTAGTAATTTTAATTTGTTATGTTCAATAAATCTATAATTAGCAAAATGGGAGACTTTTGAGATTATGTATATGGTATATATTTGTCAACTTACATTTGTCTATTCGTCACGATATTTTTAAGGTAATATTTTCGGTTGAACCTGTCATTTGATTATTCAGCGTAGTCTATATTTCTACATATAGGGAGCTGTTTCACAATGTCTGATTTCGTGTCGAGCTCCAACACCTCCGTAGATGCTAGTGATCCGTATCTAGGACGAACCTTTCAAACATTGGAGGAAGCTGGAGAATGTTTCCGAGCGTATTCATTGAGGGTTGGATTTGGCATTAGAATAAAGACTTCAAGAACGAGCAACATAACGAGAAAGATATGCTCTCGCTTATACGAGTGCCATAGGGGCAGAAACCCAGTGCAAAATGAGACACGCGTAGGCAACGAGGACAGTGATGACGAAATAGGCTATTCGCGCAGAAGACGGGACTTCTTTGCACGAACGAATTGCCAGGTCAAGATGTTCGTAAGCTATAAAGCCAAGCAAGATCATTGGCTTATTAGCAGCCTGGAACTGGCACACAATCACCCGTTAGTAACCCCTTCTAAGG
The DNA here is from genome assembly GCA_033065855.1 of Escallonia rubra. Classification (NCBI taxonomy): domain Eukaryota; kingdom Viridiplantae; phylum Streptophyta; class Magnoliopsida; order Escalloniales; family Escalloniaceae; genus Escallonia; species Escallonia rubra. The sequence goes on along the minus strand of JAVXUO010001156.1, from coordinate 10,834 downwards.
TGAGTCAGATGCATCAACACAAGAAGATGGGAAAGGTCGCGAGGAGCCTCATTCACACAATGAGCGATGCGCGGCTAGGACCTATCGACATGATTAATGTTCTTGCTGAACAGGCCGGGGGAATTCAAAATTTAAACTTTAACACGACAGACGTTCGCAACGCGGTCCGAACCCATAGACGAGCCGCGTATGACCTCAATGATGCTCAAGCCACAATGAGCCTATTGAAGCGGATGCAGATGGAGGACCCGCAGTTTACCTTCGATTATAAACTTGACGACGAGCATCGAGTTAGCACAATTTTTTGGGTCGACGGTCGTTCCAGGCTTGCTTATAAGCATTTTGGGGATGTCGTGACTTTCGACACCACATACCGTACCAACAAGTACTCGATGCCGTTTGCCCCTTTCACGGGGGTCAATCATCATTATCACTCCATCCTGTTCGGGTTCGCCTTGTTACGGGACGAGAGCGAGAGTTCTTTTGAATGGTTGTTTAGGGCGTGGCTGGAAGCCATGAACTTCAAAGCACCCAACGTTATCATCACCGATCAAGATTTGGCAATGAAGAAGGCTATTGCCACCGTCTTCCCAGATACTCGACACAACTTGTGCACTTGGCACATAAGCAACAAATACCCCGAACGGCTGCATCACGTGTACGCAAAGTTTCCAGACTTTAAAGAGGATTTTGACACGTGCGTTAGCAAGTCGTTAACGATTGAGGAATTTGAGGAGAGGTGGGAAAAGCTTGTTCAGGATTACTCATTGCAAGACAACGGGTGGCTCCAGCACTTGTACGAGCTCAAAGAGCAATGGATTGGCGTTTACACGAGGAGGCATTTTTCTGCGGGCATGAAAACGACGGGCAGGAGTGAATCTATGAATGCCACGTTCGATAGTTACGTGGGTACAACTACCAATTTGAAGAGTTTCGTCACATCCGCACAGAAAGCGGTTGCGTCGTTGTTCGTGAAAGAAAGGGCTGCAGACTTTGCAACCACGTACAAACAGAGGAGAAGGTTGCTTGAGACCCCGCTGGAGCTGAACGGTGCCAAAGTCTATACGAAGGAGATCTTCTTGCTATACCAAGTAGAGCTGCAGAAATCGGGACGGTACTGTATAAACAAGGTGGCAGAGAAGTCTACGCGTGAGTACAAGGTTTATTCGCTCGTGAATGACCTCGTTCCTGAGAAGCTGCGCATAATGTATACGGTGAGCCACGACACATTGACGGACTCGGTGACATGTGTTTGCAAGAAGTTTGAGTTCCATGGCATCCTGTGTAGACACATTCTGCGCCTTTTCACCCAGAAGAATATCAGGACAACCCCCGGTAATACGTCTTGCCACGGTGGACGAAAGGTGCTAACAGGTTGCACGGTACCATTGCTTTTCCGGAGCACCCGTATACTGACTTTGAAGAATCGGAGACGTTGCGGTATAATCATCTGGTGACGAGTTTCACCCGTTTGTCCGTAAAGGCTGCTGCTTCAATGGTCGGTTATAAACATCTCCTCGAGGTAGCTCAGCAGCAAGAGCCCATCGTCGACCAGTTGGAAGCAGCTTCAGTCACCAATGCGATTGACACCGAGCCTACGACGGGGGTATCAGAAGATGACGAGCCGGGGGAGGAAGACGACAATGATATTTGTTTGTTGGACCCAATTATATCGCAAACGAAAGGCCGCAAGAGATCTACGCGGATGAAAAGCTCTATTGAAACGGCAACTCAACCTAAAAAGCTGCGAAGGTGTGCATTGTGCAACAAAATGACCGACCACGACAAGCGAAACCATTACAAGGCACTGGGGATAAGTTCAGGGGGTTTGCAAGACGTTGAAGAAGGTGACGCCGAAGACGAGGACGAACAAGCTGCAGTGGACCTTTAATTTTTTGTACAACGTTATGACATTTGTAATAATTTTCGGAGGGATAATTTTTCCACCGAATACTGGAATTTTTAAAAAATGGACCTATGAGAGGCCATCAAATTAAATCTATAGTCTTTATTTTGTGTAAGCCCCGTCCGCTATACAATATAGCGAATGTCATCGCAGTAAAACTTTTGGTCTGCTTTTCCGTCCGCTATACAATATAGCGGAAGTCATGAGCAGTAAAAGTTTTGGTCTGCTTTTCCGTCCGCTATACAATATAGCGGACTTCATCGCAGTAAAACTTTTGGTCTTCTTTTACGTCCGCTATACAATATAGCGGACGTCATCGAAGAAAAACTTTTGGTGTTCTTTTATGTCCGCTATACAATGTGGCGGATAACTCTATCCTAATATATATATTAATCATATCGCTAAATCAGCTGTTATCAGTCCTATCTGAGGGCACCTCTCTCTGTCTCGAACATCTGCCGCTACTCCGTCTCCGGTACCCACATCTCCGGTGTCCCAGAACTCCGGCGTTAAACCGTCCTCCCCTCAATGCCGACCTCGATGGCTTCTGGATCGGAGACCACCAACGATTTTATTGGCAACTTGCACCTGGCAGGCAAACACTTTTTCAAAGTCATGATGCCCCTTGAGAATGAACTTGTAGGCCATCCCTCTTTCTCTGTATTTTCGTGTGTTAAAGGTTTGATCTTTTGGTTAAAAACTAACCTATTTTTTGTATTGTGTTTGTTAGGACATACCGGAAGCCTTGACCAATCAATTTACAACAATTCATGACAGTGCAAGATTATATAGCCGCAAGGGGGCATGGCAGGTTGAAATCAAGCTGAAGCCCGGCCGACCCAAAAAAAAGCAATTCGCAGAGGGTTGGAACGTCTTCGTGCGCCAGCATGGCCTCGAACTCGGGGACTTTGTAGTGTTTGAACACCTTGGGTGGTGGGATTTTCAAGTTGTAATCTTTGATCGGAGCACTTGTGAAAAAATTTCTTTCCCCCAATGTGAACCCTAATTTATTATTAATAAAATAATTTATGTTCTTGTTGATTGTGTTTCGAAATTTTTCCTCGCTTAATTGTGCTTAATTGTGTCGTTTGAGATTCCCTCGATATATTGAGATCGTTGATTGTGAATCGTACGTTAATTGTGTCGTTTGAGATTCCGTCGGTATATTGAGATCGTTGATTGTGAATCGTACGTTCTTTATTGTTTATCGATATTGAGATTGTTGATTCTGACACCAAAACAAGACTTCGGGGCGCCAATTTATTAAAACTGCAGTACGCTACAACTTCTAGCTCTACTACATAGCGGACATAAAGCCTCCGCTTAGGCCGGGGTTCGGTTAGGTCGGAACTAAGTGTCTGGTTCGTGCCAACCATGTTCTGGTCCAAGTTGCAAACAACGATCTACTGCACTACTATGACGTAAGCTTGGTCATGTATTCTGCGGGGCAGTCCGCTATACTATATAGCGGACAGCTCGTAGGGGCAGTCAACTGTTGGAGACTTTGCCTCTGCGGGGATGTCCGCTATACNATATAGCGGACATAGATTGGAGTTAAAAAACGAGAGAACTGGAGACTTTCCCTCTGCGGGGCTGTCCGCTATACTATATAGCAGACCTATGAGAGAAAAATGGTTGTCTGCAACTTGGACCAGAAAATGGTTGGCACGGACCAGACACTTAGTTCCGACCTTCCCAAACCCCGGCCTAAGCGGAGGCCTTATGTCCGCCATAGAACTCGATCTTCAGTCATCTTCATCTGAAACTGGAGCATCGGAAACATTTTCTTCTTCGAAGCTCATGTTCTAGTATACTTGTGCTTCATTGTTGTTGCCATCTTCATGTGCATCACGTGCCATACGACGTAAGTTATGCCTACTTTGACGAACTCTCATTCTATTATTTTCCTCACGTATTCGATGCAGTGCCCTTTCAAGCTCCATGTGCGTAATTCGAGGCATGTTGATTGCCTTTTGTCGAGGTATGGGTATATTCATGCTCCGTGAATCAGCTACTAGGACCTCATGTTCATTCATCCGATAAGACCATTCTGCACGTAATGTATTCACATAGCTTGATGAGTAACGCAAACTTGGACGCAAAGAATAGTGAAATTCATCTTCGCCGGCCCAGTAACGACCCATTGCTTCAAAAATATCTCGTGGAGTATATGACATTTCCAGAGTTGTTATGAAATTGGGAGTATATCACTCTATGCCCTTTGCAATGAGCAATGCATGTACTTATATATACTTTGAAACGGGATCAATTTATGAAAGAGCTACAGGTTCAACTTTATGAGATGTGACCCAACGTTGGCAATAGACTAGAGACTTGTCTTGTCACCAAAGAGAATTGTCTTATCACCAAAGACTTGTCAACTTTATGACACGGGCATGTTATTGTCTCTAACTATTGTCATCTTCAATGTTCAGAGACTTGTCTTGTCACCAGAGATGGACAGACTATTGTGTAGCTATCACACCAATATATTGTGTATGTGTGTGTGGGCTTATTTATATATGTTAGCCATGCTCATCGCTTTAGAACCAAAACAAAGTTAAATGGCAGGAGTTCCTGGGAGTTCTAGTCTGCGGGGACGTGAGACTGTGTGGTTGTTGTGTGAAAGGAACGACGACTACAAAGAAGTGAAGTACACGGATCCCAGAGAGTATTATTGCGGTTTACGGAGAGAATTGGCATATCGAGTTAAGGAATCAGAAGCGCTACACCAAGATCTCACCACGCTGAGAGCACCTGTGCCGCAACGTCGTTCACTTACTATGTCGCGGCGTAATGTTAAGCAGTGTAAGAAAGCTGTGCGCCAAATTCGTATGGAGAATAACCGGATGTTGCTGCGTAGAAAACGATTTTATATGCTTCAACTTGCGGAAGAAATGGCCGAGGTTAGTGGGAGGCAGCTCAAATCAAACGAGAGAAACAATATTTTAACCAATGATCAGTACTTATCTGATGAGTATATGTCAAATGAAGAGTGATATATATATCTCTTCCTACTGCATGCTAGGATTTCATTCCAACCGGCACTCATCCACATGTCATTCTAATTGGCGTATCCCGTCTTTTGAAGCATGTAAAATGTTGGGAATATATGTTTCTAACTACATCCGTCATACTATAATGGGGTAACTAGCATGCCTAAGGTGCAATGAGAAAAAAAAAGTGACATAAAAAATTACAACATTTTTCGCAAGCTATGAATTTGGCGCTAAAGTGTGCGCGAATAGGCCCTTCATAGGAGACATTTCAAAAATAATTTGTTTCGTTTTTCGCCGAAATTCATAGAAATGGGCTATATAGCGTGCCTAAGGTGCAATGAGCAAAAAAAAAGTGACCAAAAAAATTACATATCTACATCCGCTATACTATATAGCGGACATCCAAGCAGAAGGGAACCTTTATCGGCCCTATCCACGTCCGCTATACTATATCGCGGACAGTCAAGCAGAAGGTAGCCTTCCCAACACGTTTTTTTTTTGGGCCCTATCTACGTCCGCTATACTATATCGCGGACAGCCAAGCAGAATGTAACCTCCCCAGCACTTAGTTTTTTTTTTGGCCCTATCTACGTCCGCTATACTATATCGTGGACAGCCAAGCAGAAGGTAGCCTCCCCAACACTTAGTTTTTTTTTGGCCTTATCTATGTCCGCTATACTATATCGCGGACAGCCAAGCAGAATGTAGCCTCCCCAACACTTAGTTTTTTCTTGGCCCTATCTACGTCCGCTATACTATATCGCGGACAGCCAAGCAGAATGTAGCCTCCCCAACACTTAGTTTTTTCTTGGCCTTATTTACGTCCGCTATACTATATCGCGGACGGCCAAGCAGAATGTAGCCTCCCCAACACTTAGTTTTTTCTTGGCCCTATTTACGTCCGCTATACTATATCGCGGACAACCAAGAAGAATGTAGCCTCCCCAACACTTAGTTTTTCATATACGCCCTATTTACGTCCGCTATACTATATCGCGGACAGCCAAGCAGAATGTAGCCTCCCCAACACTTAGTTTTTTCTTGGCCCTATCTACGTCCGCTATACTATATCGCGGACAGACAAGCAGAAGGTAGCCTCCACAACACTTAGTTTTTTTTTGTTCCCTATCTACGTCCGCTATACTATATCGCGGACAGACAAGCAGAAGGTAGCCTCCTCAACACTTAGTTTTTCGGCCCTATCTACGTCCGCTATACCATATCGCGGACATCCAAGCAGAAGGTAGCCTCCTCAGCACTTAGTTTTTTTTGGGGCCCTATCTACGTCCGCTATACTATATCGCGGACAGCCAAGCAGAAGGTAGCCTCCCCAACACTTAGTTTTTTTTCGGCCCTATCTACGTCCGCTATACTATATCGCGGACAGCCAAGCAGAATGTAGCCTCCCCAGCACTTAGATTTTTTCGGCCCTATCTACGTCCGCTATACTATATCGCGGACAGCCAAGCAGAAGGTAGCCTCCCCAACACTTAGTTTTTCGGCCCTATCTATGTTCCCCATCACTTAGTTTTCCGGCCCTATCTATGTTTAGCGGACAGTCCAACAGAAACAGTCTCACTTGGTTATAACATTTTGTTTCCCCTGGTGAAAGCAAATCACACAGAACAAATAAAACACTCAGCTGAACAACACAACGATATCACTGAATCAAATCAATCGCATTCAACAACGATCACATCTCAGTCAACACAGATGAAATCGTCAATCGCATTCAAACGATAAGATTCAAGAAGTTTAAGGACAATTAATAAAGTGAATATAATGTTATTATACGCAAACATTGTCAATTACACGGATTTACAATATATCTAATAGGTCTAGGCCGGCCATTGATAATTTGCCAAGCCATCCTATACCTAAAGCAGTCTATGCAGTCTTGGGTCCAGACGGTCTTCTTGAGGCTCTCCGACCGACAGATGTAATCCATGTACATGCAGAGGTAGACGCCGCAGTCCGAGGTATTAAGTTGCTTGGGCCTAGTCCTCTTCAATCGGAGAACAACCTCCCTATCGCCCGCCGCCCTCATTGGGGGTCTCTCGAGAACGCTCTCTACCGACCATGGCAGCAAATAGATTCTGCGAGTAACAGGATAAGCATTAAACATTAAACATAGCAAACATAATACGATTAATCAGTTCTACATTATGCAAGTTACAATAAGAAGTAAACAGGCTCTTACCATTGGATTCAACATCCCTAAGCCTACGTACATTTCAATCACACCAATCGCGTCCGTATCATCGTAGAGACTGTCGAGGACTGATACGGTATTCGTTACCGGTTCATAGCAAATCAAGAACCAGTGGGCATTAATTATAGCTGGGAGTAGAAACACATCCGCCACACTTGCGCGCTCTGGACTCGGCCGACCAAGATATGCGAGTAGGTTAGCGGACGGTCTCCACTTGTTCTCGGCCTTCGCCTTTCTCGCCTGCTTCCTCGCCTTGTCCCACTCGTTAAAGTCTTGTACTAGCATATGGTGAAAGTAAGCATCGAGGATAAAAATGCGCGGACCGTAGTTAGGCTGCTCCCGACTCCTTTGCCGCAGAATTTGCACGTAGTGCGAGATGACGAAGTTGTCTAACCACATCCCCGGCGCCAGCGTGGACAGTTCTTTCCACGAGACACTGTAATCCAAGCCCTGCGGGTTAGCCACGGCATACGACGCTCCGTCTGGGGGGGCCCGCTAAAATAACGGTGATGGATTAGGTGGTGTTTATGCGGCTTCAGGGGCCTGGCTGGATGCCCTTTCGGATATTGCCCTCGGGGGTCGACCGGTTGCTCTTGCCCTCCGCCGGGGGGCAAGAGCAACGGAAGAAATTGGCCTCCAACCAACGGATCGGCCGGCTGATAATCCCCTTGGGGGGGCCCCGGCCGGCTGATAATCGCCTTCAGGGGCCCCGGTCGGCTGATAATCGCCTTCGGGGGCCCCGGCCGGCTGATATTGCTCGCCGGCCATTTCTTCCTCCGGCTGATATTGCCCTTCGGGGCCGCCAAGTGGTCCCGCCCACGGGACAATGGGCAGTGCCTCGTTAAAACCGTAAGGCCATTCTTGCGTGACTTGACTCTGAGAGAGGGGTTGGGGTTCCGGGAACAAATCGAAGGTCGGGCCGCTGTAATCGGCCCACGACGCTTGAGCATGTCCCATCCCCGGTACAGAGGGACCACCAACTCCCTGGCTCACCCCTGAAGCTTGCCCGGAGGGATCAACGTTATACGGGCTGGCGCCCGTATAACCCATTCCCGGGCTGTCGACCGAAGACTGTCCCGATGCTTGCCGCACAAAATTCCCGCAGCCTATAGCCAGTGCAGCAGCCTGTTGGCGAAGATCCTCGCCCATTGCGCTCATCAGATCCTTCCGCTCACTCAACTTCTGGAAGAATGCAAGCGAGGCATTAACCTACATCCAAAGAGATAACAAATAAGTAACTTTAATCAGTTATCCTATATTGAAGACAAGTTGGGCAACTTACGAGATTGTATGCCATCTGCTCGTCGATCTGACCCCTAGGCGCATACCTCGCCCCGCGTTCAAAGTTGACTGGGGCTACTCTCCTCCGCGTGATGCGGGAGTACCACTCATCGTACTCCGCGATGCTGATAACGGGGTCCGGCTCCGAGACGATGGCCGCCAGTGTGTCCTGCCAAGAAGTCCAGAGCTCTAGTTCGGCCGCGCACAATTCTTGCGCATTGGCCTTGCCAAACCGCCCGACATCCGGTGGGTCCCTGTTAACCCTCATATCTGGGGCACCGGCGGGCAAACCCTGCTCCAACTCAAAATGGCGCATTGCTCGGTCTGGCAGCTGCCACTCTGCGACCTCGAAGTGGATGAGGGGTGTGCGCTGCAACCCGGATAGCGTGAAGACGAACGACTCTTCTACCCGTCGCGCCAAACGTATGTACGGTGCCCAACGCAATTGGCCCGGAGATAGGCGGTCGAACTCCCCTCGATAGAACGTGATGTTGTGATGGGGATCGACTCTCCTGCGGTAGTGGCTATTCTTCCGGCTGTACTCCCAAGCACGCAACCGAGGCCACACTCTATCGGTTCCATCCCTACGCGTCGGTGAACCGGGAGCAAGGTGTTCATAAGACCACACCTGAGAACATGGACAAATTATATTTATATCGTCGATTCAACAAAAGCGAAAACAAAAAAAAAAACAATAACGAAGACAGGATTTATATGATATACCTGCAATAGCGAGAGACATGCACATATGGCTTTGGAGTCGGGCCTCGTTGCCTTGTGCAATGCTCGGTACAGATACGAAAGAACCGCTGCACCCCATGCATAATCTCCAACCTCAGCCAGGTTACTCAACAACGGTAAATATTTCACGCTGGCCGTGTTCTTCGACGTCGTTGGGAATAAAATTGCCCCCATCACCCACCAGAGGAAGGCTTTTGTGTAAAGCACAAGCTCATGGCCCGTATAGTTTTCCGGCAATACCCCGTACGTATCTACCAACCACTTCAACTTTATACCACCACTGCTAAATCCATCCTGGGGTATCGAAGTGAGGAAGTCCCTAGCGGTTCTCGTCTTCGTTGCTTCTGACGGAGGAGCAATTACCGGCAGCCCCGTCACCGGCAACCCTAAGATGAACCCTACATCTTCTAGGGTAATTGCCAGCTCTCCGAGCGGGAAGTGAAACGTATTCGTTTCACTTCTCCACCTCTCAACAAGGGCACCTATCAAGGCCCGGTCAAGCTGTTGAAATATCTGCCCATGCGTGAAAATCCCAAACCCAATTCCACGCAGTATCCTCTTCTGGGCGGTGTTCAGTTTCCACGATACTATATCGCGAGATACTTCTACGGTGTTGACAAGTTCTCTTTCCTACGAATTAATAAATACAATTTAAGCATAACAAACGGTATATACAACGTTCGTAAGAATAAGAAAAGTTTATAAATAATGTATCTTACACCACCATCCCATATGAGCGTACTGATATGGTTGGCTTGGTCGTATAACACGGATGGGTCTTCAGGTCCAGGGTTAAATTCCATTTTTTGCAACTGAAATTATGGAAAAACCTTCTCAGTTTGGATTTTACGTTTTGGATTTTGATAATAAAATGCGAAAATACGACGCTAGCACATGCATAATACATATAACGCAAGCACATGAATGATACGTACAATGTTAGCATATGTACTCATATGTATAAATATATATACATATACGGAATCGGATTTTGCAAACGCTTGCACAAGAACAAAAACATACATATATAAAACGCAATATTCATCATAACTGAATATTACAGACAAAAAATGTAGATTTTGTGAACTTACGTGATCGATTTAGGGTATATTGAATGCCGGAATTGCGCCGATATGCTTGCCAACGCCGCTGGGAAAGAGTGGATATTGCGTAGAAAGTGTAGATTTTGTGAGTAGAAAGAGTGGAGAAGAGTGTCGTAGTTACTGCCGTTTGCAAGTATATTGAACGTCCGCAATACAGTACCGCGGATGGCTATTACGTCCGCGATACAATATCGCGGATGGCTATACGTCCGCTAAACTGTATAGCGGACACTGTTGACGTGACAGATAAGGACAAGATAACCGTCATTGCCGAAAAAACTGACGGGACAGGCCCTGACAGGTGTCAGCCTAGGGGACGTCCGCTACACAGTATCGCGGACGACTTTTTGCTGTCTCCCATCAGGACTTTAATGCCCTCCGCCATACAGTGTAGCGGACAGTGGCGGAGGGCAAAAAGGTAAAAAAAAACCGTCCGCCATACTGTATGGCGGACGTCTGACAGCTTTTGAAAAAGGCGCGATCTGGACCGTCCATCTTTCGGGATGGACGGTCAGATCGCGTTTGCAACTTCTCCTATTTTGCCCACGCTCTCAACGGATCAGCTCCATATATATATATATATATATATATA
>JAVXUO010003189.1:0-34685 GCA_033065855.1 Escallonia rubra | reverse complement strand
AGATGGACAGACTATTGTGTAGCTATCAGACCAATATATAGCGTATGTGTGTGTGGGCTTATTTATATATGTTAGCCATGCTCATCGCTTTAGAACCAAAACAAAGTTAAATGGCAGGAGTTCCTGGGAGTTCTAGTCTGCGGGGACGTGAGACTGTGTGGTTGTTGTGTGAAAGGAACGACGACTACAAAGAAGTGAAGTACACGGATCCCAGAGAGTATTATTGCGGTTTACGGAGAGAATGGGCATATCGAGTTAAGGAATCAGAAGCGCTACACCAAGATCTCACCACGCTGAGAGCACCTATGCCGCAACGTCGTTCACTTACTATGTCGCGGCGTAATGTTAAGCAGTGTAAGAAAGCTGTGCGCCAAATTCGTATGGAGAATAACCGGATGTTGCTGCGTAGAAAACGATTTTATATGCTTCAACTTGCGGAAGAAATGGCCGAGGTTAGTGGGAGGCAGCTCAAATCAAACGAGAGAAACAATATTTTAACCAATGATCAGTACTTATCTGATGAGTATATGTCAAATGAAGAGTGATATATATATCTCTTCCTACTGCATGCTAGGATTTCATTCTAACCGGCACTCATCCACTTGTCATTCTAATTGGCGTATCCCGTCTTTTGAAGCATGTAAAATGTTGGGAATATATGTTTCTAACTACATCCGTCATACTATAATGGGGTAACTAGCATGCCTAAGGTGCAATGAGAAAAAAAAAGTGACATAAAAAATTACAACATTTTTCGCAAGCTATGAATTTGGCGCTAAAGTGTGCGCGAATAGGCCCTTCATAGGAAAACCAAAAAAATAAATTGTCTCGTTTTTCGCCGAAATTCATAGAAATGGGCTATATAGCGTGCCTAAGGTGCAATGAGCAAAAAAAAAGTGACCAAAAAAATTGCATATCTACGTCCGCTATACTATATAGCGGACAACCAAGCAGAAGGAAGACTCCCCAACACTTAGTTTTTTTGGGCCCTATCTACGTCCGCTATACTATATAGCGGACAGTCAAGCAGAAGGGAGCCTCCCCAACACTTAGTTTTTTTTTTTGGGCCCTATCCACGTCCGCTATACTATATAGCGGACAGTCAAGCAGAAGGTAGCCTCCCCAACACTTAGTTTTTTTTTTCGGCCCTATTATCTATGTCCGCTATACTATATAGCGGACAGCCAAGCAGAAGGTAGCCTCCCCAACACTTAGTTTTTTTTTGGCCCTATTTACGTCCGCTATACTATATAGCGGACATCCAAGCAGAAGGTAGCCTCCAAAACACTTAGTTTTTTTTGGGTCCTATCTACGTCCGCTATACTATATAGCGGACAGCCAAGCAGAAGGTAGCCTCCAAAACACTTAGTTTTTTTTGGGGCCTATCTACGTTCGCTATACTATATAGCGGACAGTCAAGCAGAAGGGAGCCTCCCCAACACTTAATTTTTTTTTGGGCCCTATCTACGTCCGCTATACTATATAGCGGACAGTCAAGCAGAAGGTAGCCTCCTCAACACTTATTTGTTTTTTCGGCCCTATTATCTATGTCCGCTATACTATATAGCGGACAGCCAAGCAGAAGGAAGACTCCCCAACACTTAGTTTTTTTTGGGCCCTATCTACGTCCGCTATACTATATAGCGGATATCCAAGCAGAAGGTAGCCTCCAAAAGACTTAGTTTTTTTTGGGTCCTATCTACGTCCGCTATACTATATAGCGGACAGCCAAGCAGAAGTTAGCCTCCAAAACACTTGGTTTTTTTTTGGGCCCTATCTACGTCCGCTATACTATATAGCGGACAGCCAAGCAGAAGGTAGCCTCCCCAACACTTCGGCCTTATCTAAGTCCGCTATCCTATATAGCGAACAGCCAAGCAGAAGGTAGCCTCCCCAACACTTAGTTTTTTTTCCGGCCCTATCTACGTCCGCTATACTATATCGCGGACAGCCAAGCAGTAGGTAGCCAACACAACACTTAGTTTTTTTTTCGGCCCTATCTACGTCCGCTATACTATATCGCGGACAGCCAAGCAGGAACAGTCTCACTTGGTTTTTACACTTTTGTTTCCCCCTGGTGAAAGCAAATCACACAGAACAAATAAAACACTCAACTCAACAACACAACGATATCAGTGAATCAAATCAATCGCATTCAACAACGATCACATCTCAGTCAACACGGATAAAATCATCAATCGCATTCAACGATAAGATTCAAGAAGTTTAAGGACAATTAATAAAGTGAATATAATGTTATTATACGCAAACATTGTCAATTACACGGATTTACAATATATCTAATAGGTCTAGGCCGGCCATTGATAATTTGCCAAGCCATCCTATACCTAAAGCAGTCTATGCAGTCTTGGGTCCAGACGGTCTTCTTGAGGCTCTCCGACCGACAGATGTAATCCATGTACATGCAGAGGTAGACGCCGCAGTCCGAGGTATTAAGTTGCTTGGGCCTAGTCCTCTTCAATCGGAAAACAACCTCCCTATCGCCCGCTGCCCTCCCTCGGGTCTCTCGAGAACGCTCTCTATTGACCATGGCAGCAAATAGATTCTGCGAGTAAGAGGATAAGCATTAAACATTAAACATAGCAAACATAATACGATTAATCAGTTCTACATTATGCAAGTTACAATAAGAAGTAAACAGGCTCTTACCATTGGATTCAACATCCCTAAGCCTACGTACATTTCAATCACACCAATCGCGTCCGTATCATCGTAGAGACTGTCGAGGACTGATACGGTATTCGTTACCGGTTCATAGCAAATCAAGAACCAGTGGGCATTAATTATAGCTGGGAGTAGAAACACTTCCGCCACACTTGCGCGCTCTGGACTCGGCCGACCAAGATATGCGAGTAGGTTAGCGGACGGTCTCCACTTGTTCTCGGCCTTCGCCTTTCTCGCCTGCTTCCTCGCCTTGTCCCACTCGTTAAAGTCTTGTACTAGCATATGGTGAAAGTAAGCATCGAGGATAAAAATGCGCGGACCGTAGTTAGGCTGCTCCCGACACCTTTGCCGCAGAATTTGCACGTAGTGCGAGATGACGAAGTTGTCTAACCACATCCCCGGCGCCAGCGTGGACAGTTCTTTCCACGAGACACTGTAATCCAAGCCCTGCGGGTTAGCCACGGCATACGACGCTTCGTCTGGGGGGGGGCCCGCTAAAATAACGGTGATGGATTAGGTGGTGTTTATGCGGCTTCAGGGGCCTGGCTGGATGCCCTTTCGGATATTGCCCTCGGGGGTCGACCGGTTGCTCTTGCCCTCCGCCGGGGGGCAAGAGCAACGGAAGAAATTGGCCTCCAACCAACGGATCGGCCGGCTGATAATCCACTTGGGGGGCCCCGGCCGGCTGATAGTCCCCTTCGGGGGCCCCGGCCGGCTGATAATCGCCTTCGGGGGCCCCTGCCGGCTGATATTGCTCGCCGGCCATTTCTTCCTCCGGCTGATATTGCCCTTCGGGGCCGCCAAGTGGTCCCGCCCACGGGACAATGGGCAGTGCCTCGTTGAAACCGTATAGCCATTCTTGCGTGACTTGACTCTGAGAGAGGGGTTGGGGTTCCAGGAACAAATCGAAGGTCGGGCCGCTGTAATCGGCCCACGACGCTTGAGCATGTCCCATCCCCGGTACAGAGGGACCACCAACTCCCTGGCTCACCCCTGAAGCTTGCCCGGAGGGATCAACGTTATACGGGCTGGCGCCCGTATAACCCATTCCCGGGCTGTCGGCCGAAGACTGTCCCGATGCTTGCCGCACAAAATTCCCGCAGCGTATAACCAGTGCAGCAGCCTGTTGGCGAAGATCCTCGCCCATTGCGCTCATCAGATCCTTCCGCTCACTCAACTTCTGGAAGAATGCAAGCGAGGCATTAACCTACATCCAAAGAGATAACAAATAAGTAACTTTAATCAGTTCTAATATATTGAAGACAAGTTGGGCAACTTACGAGATTGTATGCCATCTGCTCGTCGATCTGACCCCTAGGCGCATACCTCGCCCCGCGTTCAAAGTTGACTGGGGCTACTCTCCTCCGCGTGATGCGGGAGTACCACTCATCGTACTCCGCGATGCTGATAACGGGGTCCGGCTCCGAGACGATAGCCGCCAGTGTGTCCTGCCAAGAAGTCCAGAGCTCTAGTTCGGCCGCGCACAATTCTTGCGCATTGGCCTTGCCAAACCGCCCGACATCCGGTGGGTCCCTATTAACCCTCATATCTGGGGCACCGGCGGGCAAACCCTGCTTCAACTCGAAATGGCGCATTGCTCGGTCTGGCAGCTGCCACTCTGCGACCTCGAAGTGGATGAGGGGTGTGCGCTACAACCCGAAGAGCGTGAAGACGAACGACTCTTCTACCTGTGGCGCCAAACGTATGTACGGTGCCCAACGCAATTGGCCCGGAGATAGGCGGTCGAACTCCCCTCGATAGAACGTGATGTTGTGATGGGGATCGACTCTCCTGCGGTAGTGGCTATTCTTCTGGCTGTACTCCCAAGCACGCAACCGAGGCCACACTCTATCGGTTCCATCCCTACGCGTCGGAGAACCGGGAACAAGGTGTTCATAAGACCACACCTGAGAACATGGACAAATTATATTTATATCGTCGATTCAACAAAAGCGAAAACAAAAAAAAAACAATAACGAAGACAGGATTTATATGATATACCTGCAATAACGAGAGACATGCACATATGGCTTTGGAGTCGGGCCTCGTTGCCTTGTGCAATGCTCGGTACAGATAGGAAAGAACCGCTGCACCCCATGCATAATCTCCAACCTCAGCCAGCTTACTCAACAACGGTAAATATTTCACGCTGGCCGTGTTCTTCGACGTCGTTGGGAATAGAATTACCCCCATCACCCACCAGAGGAAGGCTTTTGTGTAAAGCACAAGCTCATCGCCCGTATAATTTTCCGGCAATACCCCGTACGTATCTACCAACCACTTCAACTTTATACCACCACTGCTAAATCCATCCTGGGGTATCGAAGTGAGGAAGTCCCTAGCGGTTCTCGTCTTCGTTGCTTCTGACAGAGGAGCAATTACCGGCAGCCCCGTCACCGGCAACCCTAAGATGAACCCTACATCTTCTAGGGTAATTGTCAGCTCTCCGAGCGGGAAATGAAACTTATTCGTTTCACTTCTCCACCTCTCAACAAGGGCACCTATCAAGGCCCGGTCAAGCTGTTGAAATATCTGCCCATGCGTGAAAATCCCAAACCCAATTCCACGCAGTATCCTCTTCTGGGCGGTGTTCAGTTTCCACGATACTATATCGCGAGATACTTCTACGGTGTTGACAAGTTCTCTTTCCTACGAATTAATAAATACAATTTGAGCATAACAAACGGTATATACAACGTTCGTAAGTGATAGAAAGTCGATAAGTAATGTATCTTACACCACCATCCCATATGAGCGTACTGATATGGTTGGCTTGGTCGTATAACACGGATGGGTCTTCAGGTCCAGGGTTAAATTCCATTTTTTGCAACTGAAATTATGCAAAAACCTTCTCAGTTTGGATTTTACGTTTTGGATTTTGATAATAAAATGCGAAAATACGACGCTAGCACATGCATAATACATATAACGCAAGCACATGAATGATACGTACAATGTTAGCATATGTACTCATATGTGTAAATATATATACATATACGGAATCGGATTTTGCAAACGCTTGCACAAGAACAAAAACATACATATATAAAACGCAATATTCATCAGAACTGAATATTACAGACAAAAAAAAGTGTAGATTTTGTGAACTTACGTGATCGATTTAGGGTATTAAAGGTGTTCAAGATAACCGGAATTGCGCCGATATGCTTGCCAACGCCGCTGGGAAAGAGTGGATATTGCGTAGAAAGTGTAGATTTTGTGAGTAGAAAGACTGGAGAAGAGTGTTGTAGTTACTGCCGTTTGCAAGTATATTGAACGTCCGCAATACAGTACCGCGGATGGCTATTACGTCCGCGATATAATATCGCGGATGTCTATAACGTCCGCTAAACTGTATAGCGGACACTGTTGACGTGACAGATAAGGACAAGATAACCGTCATTGCCAAAAAAACTGACGGGACAGGCCCTGACAGGTGTCAGCCTAGGGGACGTCCGCTACACAGTATCGCGGACGACTTTTTGCTGTCTCCCATCAGGACATTAATGCCCTCCGCGGTACTGTGTAGCGGACAGGCGCGGAGGGGCAATTTGGTAAAAAAACCCGTCCGCCATACAGTATGGCGGACGTCTGACAGGTTTTGAAAAAGGCGCGATCTGGACCGTCCATCTTTCGGGATGGACGGTCAGATCGCGTTTGCAACTTCTCCTATTTTGCCCACGCTCTCAACGGATCAGCTCCCATATATATATATATATATGTCTGTGTGTGTGCGTGTGTGTGTGAAAAAAGATTGCAAAGTAGTTCACTTACAACACATACTTGCACAAAAGATATCCCTATTCGGCAAGCATCATAATTTAGCATTAGTCAACAAAAAGCAAATAACAAGTAAATAACATATTATAAAAGTCAACGGCCACAAAAAGATAAGCAACTGTATTAATAATTGTTTGTTTATTTCCTCTCGTTCTTTTCTTTTTGATTGGGGTGGGGTTAGGGTTGCGGAAGGGAATTGCCATGCCTAGGCAACAGAGGTAGCCCAACAACCGACACCTATCCACTACTTACTGTTAGAACATGGACACGTGTCAAAACCAGACAACACAAGGACATGTGTCGTTAAGCCACCACGCCACTGTGCGAAGCAACACCACTAGCAGAAGATTTGCAGCCTCGTTGGTGTTGCCTAACCACCACCCACCATCTACCTCTTATTATTTATTCGAAACTTCCTCCACTAGCGGTCCACCACCCTGCCGGACCTAACAGCCATCGGTAATACAACTGACAAAACATCATCACCACAAGTAGTCCCACTATGCTGCCACCACGTCTGCCGACGCCATATTTTCACACATTCGTCAAGTAACCTAACCAACGAAAACCCAACAAAGCCATCACCAGCGCGACAACACCCTTCACCAGCAACCAAACAACAAAACATTTTGTTCCCAACCTTTTCTGGTTGCACCCCAGGGCCCACTAGAGGACCCGTTTTGCCCGACACGTCACACATTCAACGGTCTTTTTTTCAACGCTTTCAACTGGTCAAAGCGCACGCGTCCTAGTCACACGCATTCATCATCATCTTTTCGCAGCAATTCATGGCAAGGTATATTTTTCGTCGCCAAAGTAGCGACTTTGGCTCCACTTCCCTTACAAAAATACATGGAATAGACTTGACACGCCTTCACCCTCAAAGAGGGTCGGCCACCTTACCCCAAGGAGGGGGGTCGGCCACCCCATACACAAGGGGGTCAGCCACCTTGTTTTAACGACGGGGTCGGCCACCCCATGCACAAGGGGTCGGCCACCTTGAGCATGGAGGGTCGGCCACCCCAAGCTTATGGTGGGGGTTCTTTGACACCTTGGTCACTTGTCGCACTCAAACATGCTACGATTCGCACTGCTCAATCAATGTCCCGCGACGGTCGTCGCCGTACCCGTGCGCCACTTTCATAACATGTGCCTCACGCACCAGGTATTGTCTTGCAACGGTCGTTGCCGTGCCCATGCGCCACAATCAATGTCTCATGCCGTTGGCATCACGCCCATGCGCCACAATCATGTTACAGGCCTCCGGGCACCACACTCATTCACCACACCATAGATGTGGAACATGCTTCGACCCACTCTCCGAAGTGTGTAGCATTCTGGGGGGCTTCGCTCGTAGTACTCCGGTACGAGGACCCTCCGCAGCGGGATAGGCTTATTACCACAAAGCTACCGCCGTCTTCATTCCGGGGGACTCCGCTCGTAGTGCTCCGGCTCGGGGACCCTCCGTAGTGAGATAGGCTCTTTACCACAAAGTTATCGCCGTCTTCATTCCGGGGGGCTCCGCTCGTAGTGTTTCGGCACGAGGACCCTCCGTAGCGGGATAGGCTCATTACCATAAAGCTACCGCCGTCTTCATTCTGGGGGACTCCGCTCGTAGTGCTCCAGCACGAGGACCCTCCGCAGCGGGATATGATCGTTACCACAAAGCTATCGTCGTCTTCATTTCGGGGGGCTCCGCTCGTAGTGCTCTGGCACGAGGACCCTCCGCAACGGGATATGCTCGTTACCACAAATCTATCGCCGTCTTCATTCCGGGGGGCTCCATTCGTAGTGCTCCGGCACGAGGACCTTCGTAGTGAGATAGGCTCGTTACGGAAAAGTTATCGCCGTCTGGGGTGACTTGCATGACACTAGGCACTGAGCTGCGACCATGTCCACTCATGTTACCTGTGATCGTCGACACCCCTAGGATGATGACCCCCAGGTCACTCCGAGACGGGAGCAGGTCTTTAGAGGGCATCGCGCCTACTCTACATGGCAGTTGGCTATAGGGGCAACCTACACCGCTGTCAGGTTATCTTCACGTCTCTTGACGTACCTTGTGGGATTCAGTAAGGACTTGGACCGGTGGCTGGGGCAACGGGCTTACTCTGATCATGCTACCACGGTGTGGTCAGTCTTATCAGACTAGTAGAGAGATGTTGTATGGGGCAAGGCAGTGAGAATTTGGGAGCCGGTAGTCTGACGGAGAATCGGTATTTGCGGACCCCCTGGTGACGTGTCACTCCCAGGGGATGAGATGATGCAGACATGCTTTTGCCTATAAATAGTGGACTTTGGAACTCATTTAAGGATGATATCTCATTTGACATTTTTCATTCTCTCTAAAAATCCATTATCTCTGGAATTCTAGAGAGAGAAACATATTTGGACTTCTAACATCGGACCCCTGACGCTACACCCCTGACTTGGACCTTAGTTTGGATTGTCGACTGCTGGCCTTGTTCGTCACCGCCTTGTCTGCGCAGCACTGCCAGCCCTCATGGCCTATCTTGGGAGCCTTGCTCTCTGCCCTTACTCCGCCCTCACTATCTCTCACTTTGCATACTTGAAAGTTGACTCGGACTGTAGCCTTTGTGGCACCTCCATGTAGGCGCGAACCCACTTTCCTTGGCATCATATTTATGTTACAAAGTGGACGAGAACGGAAGTAAACCCAAAAGGAAAACCCCTTAAAACAGACTCACGACCTAACTCGAACCATCAGCACCACCACGTCTGTCATAACCTTAAAGCGACCCCAAACCCCTAACCCCTTATCCATGACCCCCAAATCTGTAGACTTACCCATAACCACTTACCATTAACCGCACGGCTGTACCCAAACCAACCTTTGACAGTGATACCCTTCAAACACCCACCAATCCTTGCAATGACGACCAGCATAGATCTCCACCCCAACCAACAAAGATATCTATCGTCGGCGACCAAAAGCACAGCCCTTTCCTAGAAAATCAAACAAAATCAAAGGCTGAAGAAAAAATCAAAGAAAACTAAAGCTACCATGCCACCACACTTCGAAGGAACCCAACGGGGGTGGTGGAGGTAATAGGAGAAAAAGGGTTGTGTTTAGAAAGAGGGGGGTAGGTTTTTCCTTTACAAAAAGGAGCACCTTGAAAACATTTATGGTGCCGATCACCTCTGACAAAAATTCCCGTACTCTACAGTGTTATTATTTGTAGGTAAAAAAGCATTCCTTCCATTCTATAGAAATAACACATATTTGACGTGTATAAATTTTTAGAAGTTGGTCAATAACTGTCATTTTTTCAATCATATCCTTACTACAAGCACCTTTTTTTACCATTCCACCATCTTCCTTTGATGGTGTAAACGCCATACCTCTCCAGCTGATACAATTACCACCTTGAATGCCTCAAGCAGTATGAAATTTAGTGTAACGGTGAAATACTCTCTTGGTTGGTGAGCGTGTTGATTCAGTTGGTTTAAAGTGCCCATGGCGAAGTACAAGTCTTTTTTTTTCTTTTGCATATAGTTTCCCATGCCTTTTGTGTCGTATTGGGCCTAAACCTGCTCTGCATGGAGCTGAGTTCGATAATGGATACTTCGAAGCTCATCAAAATTGTGTGGCTTCCTTCACATTGGAATAGGTAAAGGTAACATTGACCGAAGAAATGAGCGCTCTCTCAAAGTGTTTTATGTGTTTGCCTTGTATCTTCCTTATGTCGCTATCGATTATCGATAAAAAATGTTTTTGAACCGGGTACCCTTACCTGAAACTTTGGCCGAGAAGACACTAAAAGAAAACACATTTTTAGCGACGGAGTTTTACCGACGGATAACAATCCGTCGGTAAAAATGAGTTTAACCGACGGATACCACCGTCGGTAAAATTCCGTCGTTAAAAACTTATTACCGACGAAGTTACCGTCGGCGAAAGTTGTTGCCGACAATTTTTTTGCGGCGGTCTTTTAGCGACGGAATTACCGTCGCTAAAACTTTTTTATAAAATTAATTTTTTCGAGGGTTCCAATCCGTCGCTAAAAGTCCTCGATTAAAACAACCAGATCTGCCTTTCTTTCTCTTTCCCCATTTCTCTCTCTGAAAAATCTCCCACCGCTGTTCTGCTCCGTCGACCAACCTCCACGGTGACCCACTTCCGGCGATCCCCCTACACGGTGACCCACTTCCGGCCATCCCCCTACACGGTGACCCACCTCTGGCAATCCCGCTCCACGGTGACCCCTCCCTCCACTGCCGCCGCGTGAAAAGACTACCACCATCGTCGCGCCACTGACGCCGCCGCCCTCCACTGCCGCCGGCTATTGTGCCTTAAGGTAAGTTCCGTTTAGTCTTATTTATTCAATTCTTGTGCAACATTTATACATATTCTTTGTGTTTCTTATGATTGTAACGTGTAGTGATCTACTCCGTATTAGCTTATGCTCTTAGGATCAAATTGTTAGTCTGATGAGGAATTTTTGGTACTCCATTGATGGCCCAACAACTTGTGCTAAAAAATTGCGCCAGATTGAAGTTGGGCCATTTTAAGAAAAACTAATTTTGCTGCAATACTTCAATTCTTGGTTGACCGATAATCATCGATCGTTAAACACAATTACATGTATTTTCAATCGGTTCCCATGGTAATTGGAGCAGTTGTGTAAGTTTCTTGTCTCTGCATAGAATACATTAATAGAGACATGTACGTATATACAAACTTCATCTGCTTGCTTTCTGTGCTCCATCTTGATAATTGCATAACTAGGATTATTATGTTTATCCATCAATTGAAAGTTCCAATGCTTGAACTGTAGTTTTGCTGATTGAGTAGAGTAGGTGCATCAAATGTCAAGGCATAAGCTAGAATCTCAAAACCCGCTTTACTGGTGAAGGAAATACTAAAAATGAGAAGATTTGGACAGTCTATGGCATTTGGGTGGAAAGGGGTAAAGTT
Organism: Escallonia rubra; assembly: GCA_033065855.1. Lineage (NCBI taxonomy): Eukaryota > Viridiplantae > Streptophyta > Magnoliopsida > Escalloniales > Escalloniaceae > Escallonia > Escallonia rubra. The sequence continues at coordinate 23,281 of JAVXUO010003189.1, read as the reverse complement.
CATTTACTCCAGTCCGTTCCTTGGGTTTGCCCATTTTACTTTTAGGGAATTCTTAAGATAGATGCTTCACTCGCATGAGATGTTGTGACTTAAGCAGTTAAGCCTAAGAGTAAGTACATGTAGTTTATCTTACGAGATGTTTCTGTTAAGCACAAAATGAAATATCCTTCTTTTACTTTTAAGGAGTTCTTGACTGTCTACCCAACAATGGTGAGACTCCTAATTCTCGATGAGTGCGACTTTAGAAACCCTAATTAGAGACTTTAGATGAGCCAATGGAGCCGGCTGCCTTACAATTATTGCACTCTAATTAAAAGCGTGAAATATTTGTACTTGCTCTCAAACCTGTACTTCTTTTAATTCAATTGCGTGCAATCCCAAACTGCTAGTTAATAGTTGTGTCTCCGCATCCAAGTTTTAGCTTTGGTTTGGTTCTACTTTTATTCTAACATTAGTGAAGACTGAAGATTCTCCAGATGTAATTGGTTTTGTGAGGTTGAGATTAGAGAGGCATAGATTACGACAGCGCATTCAATGACTCTTTTGGTAACTGTATGCAAAATCTACCGCTAGTTACAAAACGTCTTTAACAACAAATTCACGAACCCCTTACTACCTTACAAAACCTCTTTAACCTATTACCTGTAACCACCACAATCACCCCTCTAATACACCTTCATCATCACCACCCCCATTGAACCCCTTACTACCTGCTACCACCATCATCAACAAAGCCTAACATCATAGCTACCAACCCAACAAACCCACCACCACCACTATCGCGTCATCCAAGTTTGTGCTTTGAGTAGTTTGGCATTTGGATATTGAATGCACCGTTAGGCAGTGGGTTATCGGCTAATGATAGCAGAACATCTTGACTCTATAAGGGCGCTGGCTCTTGACTAATATCAAAGGAGTCTAGAGCATCAGCTAATTACGTTTTCAAGTCCCTGTGATATTAGTCAAGCGCTGAAGCTAGCCCTAATAGAATCAGGAATTCATTTCGGTCATACACTAGCTATTAGCCTATTAGCAGTGCGAAAGAATCCCATATTTGTCTGTCATTCGCTTGTGTTAGTCATATTAGCTATATACTTTAGATTTTCTAAAAAGCAAATTTTTTGAGACGAAAAGAATCATATAGAATAACTGTGAATTGTTGAAAGAGTATCACAAAATCATCACGTACACAACTGAGTCAAAGTTACATAGAGTTATTTCTTTTATATCCTTTGTGATTACTCAGAATTCGAGATTAAGCGTGTCTCTATACCTTTGGCTTCCACATGTTAGGGGTACCTCAATCCAACATAATGCCACGACAGAGTCTGCTCGTTAGGACATATATTGTAGGTGAAGATCTGTATGGAATACTAAATAATGTATGCCTTTGTGTAGGTAGTAGTAAAGATACAAGATCTGAATATTTGAGCGTTCATTTGTCAATAGTGATCTGGATATAGTTATTAGATTTGTTGGTGGTTTTATTAGATAGATGGTCATCTCCTGGTTTTAGAGTCAATGCTCATGTAGTCCCCCACCATGTAAGCTACCATGTAAGCTACAGAAAGGGAAATAGTAGAATTTGAACTATGCATTCTCTTAGATTACATTTTCCATTTTGCAGTAATGCAATAGCTATCTAGGAGACTTTGCAGTAATAGATTTAATTCAGCTATAAAATTGATGCTCATCAATTGAATAATGCCCGATTGGTTTTTCATGTTAAAGTAGGTTAAATGGCTTCTGCTTCGGTGAACAGGGATGTTTCAGTCAGCAGGCACTTCTTCAAGGTCATGATGCCTGGTTTTCATGCAGAACTTGTATGCCATCCTGCTTTCTCTGTGTTTTCGTGCGTGTTAAAAGTTTTATCGTTGGTTAAAAACTTACCTGTCTTATTGTATTATGAATATGTTAGGCCATACCGGTAGCATTTTGCAGATTGCTTACCACATTGAGATTTGAAGCAACTTTAACCAGCCGCAAGGGGTCATGGCCTGTTAAATTGAAGAAGAAGGTTGGCCAAGAGGAACTTTGCTTCGAAGAGGGTTGGAACGAATTCGTGCAGCAGCATGACCTTCATCTAGGAGACTTTGTAATCTTTGAACACATGGGGCAAATGCGTTTTCAAGTGCTGGTGTTTGATCATAGCACTTGTGAAAAAATTGCTTTCCCCCAATGTTGAACTCTGAACAGTAATTAGACAATATTTTAAATTAATCGCATCGGATATGTAAATTTTGAACAATTTTGTGTTATTTGAACATTGACTATTTGTTTGATAATTTTAGGTTGTTAATTGTGATTATTGATCGATGATTTTAGGTTGTTAATTGATGATTTTAGATTGTTAATCGTGCGTTTGAGATATTGAGATTGTTGACGAAGGATGAGACCCAATTGGTTTGAGTTTTTTATTACAGGTTTAGGAATTAAAAAATTAAAAAAAAAGTTTAAAAAAATGAATTTTAGCGACAGATTAATTCCGTCGCTAAAAGTTTTATCCGTTGCTAATTTTCTTAAAAAAGAAAATAAATTAAAAAACGTAAACATAATTAGCGACGGATATTCCATCGCTAATTTAGAAATAAATCCGTCGCCAAACGTTCTATATTAGACGACGGATTTTATAATTCCGTCGCAAAACTTTTAGTAACGGCCTTTTATACGAAGGATTTTTAGCGACGGGTATTCCGTCGCTAAAGATTTTAGCGACGGAATATAGGCTTTTAGCGACGGATTTTCCCGTCGCTAAAAGCCTTATTCCTTGTAGTGAGATCTGATACTCAAACTCTAAAAACTAAGGTAGAGCATAGCTTGCTTATTCCTCGAATAAGCATATAACGGGCTTCCACTTTGAGCTGAGTAGGCCGCATAAAAGAACTGCTTGAACCCCTTGGCTTGGCTTACCATTTCTGAGTAGGCTCCTTTAAAGAGGCACCACAGTCCATAACCCCATTGCTATCACTCTAACCACCAATCCTACCCCAGGAATACCAACCACTTTTACTCATTGAATCCTCTTCCACCGTAAGTCTCTGCCATGAACATAAAAAGGTTGTAAACCAAGCTTTAATTTATTGGTAATGATGGTTTTGATGGTTCCAGTTTATTTAATGGTGGTGATTGGTATTGATAAATAGGTCTCCATCGGCCCCCACCACTATTACCTTCTTCACCATCTTGATATCGCCTAGGCTACTGAGGGATTTCGCGTTTTCTATCTAGGCTTTCGTCTATAGCACCTGGTCATTTTCGTATGTGGTGAGTTGTTCCCTTCCTTAAACCACCGCTTACATACATTACCATCATCATCATCCAATAGACCATTAGAAATATTACTTCTGATTTGATTCAAAACCGAATCTCGAGTTAAGTAAAAATATTGTATTGATAATCTAGATCATATATCAAGTGCGACGATGTGATGGCAGTAGAGGTTATTGTGTGGCAATAGCAGTGGATCATGGTGGCTAATGTAAAGTGGTAGTCGCTGATTGAAGGGAGAGAGAGAGTACAGGTGCCAGGTTTGAATAGAGAGGGATGGTCAGCAAGAAGAGAGAGAAAAAGGTCCTGACAAAACAGAATAGAGAACGGTAGATGCAGAAGTTGATGAAAATTTTAGTCTAAAAGAGGAAAGTGAGCAATAATATTATATATGCCAAAAAAGAAAAAAATGTTCAATACTTTTAGAATGGATGAATTAGTGCTTTGTTATGTTACCCACCTTGAGGGTTCATTAATATTGAGACCTGATACACCAAAGGATACAACCACTTGTGAGACTCCAACGGGGGTGATACGGAGGCACTACAAGAAAAGATGGATTTAGCGACGGATTTTTAGCGACGGAAGGTATTCCGTCGCTAAAAGACTGATTCAACGACGGTATTTACCGTCCGTATAAATCCGTCGTTAAAAACTTTTACCAACGGACCATTCCGTCGGTAAAAGAATTTGCCAACGGATTTTTACCAACGAACTTTTAACGACGGAAAAACCGTCGCTAAATAGATTTAGAAAGTTTTAACGACGGAATATTAGCGACGGACTTATTCCGTCGCTATAGGTCTGTCCTTAATACGCATATCTGCTTTCTTTCTTTTCTTTCTCCCGTTTCTCTCTCTCCCTCTCACCCACCGGCGTTCTCACCTCCGGCGACCCCCTCTACGGCAACCCACCTCCGGCGACCCCCTTCTCCGGCGAACCCACCTCCGGCGACCCCCTCTACGGCAACCCACCTCCGGCGACCCCCTCTACGGCATCCCACTTTCGGCGACCCCCTCTACGGCAACCCAGCCCCAGCGACACCCCTATCTTCCCCCCGACGTCGCGCCACCTCCGGCGGCCATCACGGCCAGTCTTCAATGACCAGATCGATCTAGCGAAGTCTGCCTAGATCTTTGAGCTTCGGCCAACTCCGGTAAGTTCTTGTGCGCATCTATCTGTAATTGTTAATTGCCTTCTACCATCACCTTAACAATCGAATCTATGGCTATGGCTTGATGCTACTGTTGCTATTTTTATATTTGCTTGATTTTGTTATCTATTTGTTACTTGTTATTGTTAACTTGAAGTGTTTAGAACTGATTTATTAATTTATCTCTAAATAAAAACTTCTTATAACAGCTAAGTAATATGCCAGTAGTAAAATAGAAAGAAGCAGAAATTAGAAAATATATGTGAACTATCATGATTAATGAATAAATGAAAACTGGTTAAAAAACAAAAAGAACAAAATTCTGACACTTGCTCGTTTACCCGCGAGTGCACATTTAGACATGGCTTGAAATCTAACAAAAAGATGGTAAAAACATAAACAATGATGCGCACAAAGACATTGGAAAATATATCTGCTTCTGATATATTATGTCAACAAGCTTGTTCTGAACCAGTTACAACTTAAGCCTTTTTCAAATTTATGGCTGATGGAGAAGATCCATCAGCCATCGGGGGCGGTGGAGGTGAGCATAGCATAATTAACTCAGCGGGTGCAAACATACCCATATACCTAAATTGAACTAATTGAACCCTAAATTGAATGCCCCAAATCAATCGAACCCTAAATTGAACTAATAGAACCCCCTAATTGAACCCTAAATTGAAGTTATTGAAGCCTAATTAAATCCTAAATTGAATGCCCAAATCGAATCGAACCCTAAATTAAACTAACTGAACCCCTAATTGAACCCTAAATTGAATGCCCCGAATCAACCGAACCCTAAATTGAACTAATAGAACCCCATAATTGAACCTTAGATTGAAGTAATTGAACCCTAATTAAATCCTAAATTGAATGCCCTAATCGAATCGAACCCTAAATTAAACTAATTGGACCCCTAATTGAACCCTAAATTGAATGCCCTAATCCAACCGAACCTTAAATTGAACTAATTGAACCCTAAATTGATTGCCCCAAATCAACCGAACCCTAAATTCAACTAATAAAACCCCCTAATTGAACCCTAATTTGAAGTTATTGAACCATAATTAAATCCTAAATTGAATGCCCTAATCGAATTGAACCCTAAATTAAACTAATTGAATGCCCTGATCCAACCAAACCCTAAATTGAAATAATTGAACCCCCTAATTGAATGCCCAAAATCAACCGAACCCTAAATTGAATCAATAGAACCCCTTAATTGAACCCTAAAAAATTGAACCCTAAATTGAATGCCTTAATTGAACCAAACCCTAAATTAAACTAATTGAACCCTAAATTGAAATAATTCAAGCGCACCGGATATGTGCATTTTGAACAATTTTTTCCCATTTGAACATTGATAATTTGTTTCATAATTTTAGGTTGTTAATTGTGCATTTGAGAATTGTGATTATTGATCTGTGATTTTAGGTTGTTAATTGATGATTTTAGGTTGTTAATTGATGATTTTAGATTGTTAATTGTGCATTGAGCATTTGAGATATTGAGATTATTGAAGGAGGATGGGACCCAATTGGATTCAATGTGTGATTTTTGTTAATTTTTATTGTATTGAGCATTTGAGAATTGAGAATTGAGATTGTTGACGGAGGATGGGACCCAATTGGATTGAGATACCTGTTGGTTAGCGCAGACACGGACACCACGTCTAATCGACGGTGTCCGACATTTAAAAAACAAATTAACGTATGCCGATGTGTCTGGAGGTGCGTGTCGGTGGGCGTCGGACACGTGTCCGGAGGCGTCGGACACGTGTCGGACACGTGTCCGGAGGTGTCAGACACGTATCGGACACCATATCGACACCCTATATGAGGTGTCGGAATTGAGGTTGTTGAATGTGCATTAAATTTAGGTTAGTTAGGTTAATGCGACATTTTTAGCATGCACCCCCTGGAATCTAATCGTCGCTCAAGCGCTGGCTATAATTAGCCCTAATTAGTCCTGATTAACAATATTTTAGTAAATCAATTAACCATAATTAGCTCTAACGAGCCTAATTAGTTTTAATTAACCCTAAGAACCTCATGAAATTCAAATTAGCTGTAATTACCCCAAATTAGCCCAAATGAACCCAATTATGCGCATATTGATTGTAGTTAGCCTAATTAGTCATAATTTGCACTAACATAACCCAATTACGCCAAATTAGCGCTAGTTAGGACTAATCAACACTACTCGGCACAATTAAACCCTAATTAGTCATAATCAACCCTAATTAGCTATAATTATCCGAAACTAGCCCTCATTAACATTAATTAGCCCTAACATAACCCAATTAAGCCTAATTAGCCCTAATTAGGACTAATCAGCACTACTCGGCACAATTAAACCCTAATTAGGACTACATAACCCTAATTAGTCCTAATCAACCCTAGTCAGCTATAATCATCCGAAACTATCCCTCATTAACATTAATTAGCCCTAACATAACCCAATTAAGCCCAATTAGCCCTAATTAGGACTAATCAGCACTACTCGGCACAATTAAACCCTAATTAGGACTAAATAACCCTAATTAGTCCTAATCAACCCTAATCAGCTATAATTAATAACCCAGTTAGCCCTAATTAGCCCTTGTACATCCCATAATTACTCCATGTTGCCCAGAGATGGTTCAATTACTCGTTGTTTACAAACCCTGCCTTCTTTATATTAATTGTTGTTTTGAGAAGTCCATTGGCAACGAGATGGTTCAACTCGTTGCCAACGAGTTCTATTTAATGTGGAATTGGTAACATATGCAACGATCATTCTGCAGTTTTGATATTTCGGAAAGATTCTTGCATATCTTATCAATTTCTGAACACATGCATGCATAGAAACCCTTAGTTCCCGTTCAAAGGTACTCATTACAAAGTAATGCCTTGTAATGAGCCTTTGGATGTCCAGTTTGGACAGTTTGGAAAAGCTAATTGTTTATAAAACAGTATTTTGACTCATGCTTTATGTTCTATGTCGTGGATATTTGGTACACGTTCTCGTGTGTTTCTCCGGGTGCATACAGATCTGGTGTTCTAACATCCGTCAAACCTTCCTGAGCAAGGTTAGATGAATGTTAGAACACCTAATCGATGTGGTGTACTTGGAGAAATGCGGGGAGGTGCTGCCGAAGTTTCCACAGACATCGGACTAAGCATGAGTTATTCACTGTTTTATAAACATGTGCTTTTCTGAATGGGATAGGACCACTACCTGTTCAAGAGTGGAGGGGAAATATGTAGACATGTTGTAACATTCATTCATTGATATTTACATCGGCAATGCCTAATCACTGGTCATTATTAAATGTGGTATACAGTACGATAATTCAGTCGTCATGTCAGTCGATCGAAGTTGGATGAAAAGGAAGAATGCTGAAGATTTTGAGTGTCGCGTTGACGAATTTCTCGACTTCGCTTATGCGCATCCTGCACATGTTGACCTTGATAAGATAAGGTGCCCGTGCGGTAGATGTGATTTGTTGCACTGGAGAAAAAGAATTGAAGTAAAATGGCATCTTCGTCGGTACGGTTTTATGGGTGGATACACAAGGTGGACGCAGCACGGGGAAACGATAGTATTGTCGTCCAACCTGGCTAGTCAAACTGAAGTTAGGGAGGAGGCACGATATGATTTCCGAGATATGATTATGGATGCTGGGCATGCTAATGTTGACTGGGGTAACGACAGTCCACAACCGCCGAACGAGGGGGCTCATCAGTTTTATGAGTTGTTGAGAGCTGCGGAAGAGCCGCTGTGGGATGGAGCTCCGAAACACACACGGCTGTCTGCGGTTAGTAGGTTATTACAGTTGAAATCAGACCACGGGCTGAGTGAGAAAGGTTTTAACGAGTTTGTTACCTTCATCAAAGAAATACGGCCCGAAAGTGAAAAGCTACCGCCGTCGTACTATGACGCGAAGAAGATGATGAGGAAACTTGGGTTGAGCTATGACCGGATAGATGCATGCAATAACGATTGTGTATTATTCTGGAAAGAGAATAAGGATTTGTCATTATGTCCAGTGTGTGATCATTCGAGGTACAAACCGGACAAAGGGAAGAAGAAAAACATTACATGGAAGATATTGCGATATTTCCCGGTCACACCACGGCTTCAGAGAATGTACTACTCCTCCAGTACGGCTGAACATATGAGGGCTCACCGTGAGACTCGCAGCAACGATGCCGATGTGCTGACACACCCAGCTGATGGAGAGGCGTGGAAGGAGTTTGACCGCAGGCATCCAGTTTTTGCTCAGGAAGTTTGGAATGTTAGACTTGGTCTGGCAACCGATGGGTTCAACCCTTTCGGTCAGTCTACCACGCCTTACTCCTGTTGGCCTGTTATTATTGTCCCTTACAACCTTCCACCAGGCATGTGCATGAAGAAGCCGTATATGTTCTTGTCGTTGCTTATTCCGGGGCCGAAGAGTCCCGGTAAGGACATACATGTTTATTTAAGGCCGTTGATTGATGAGTTAAAACAATTATGGAATCATGGAGTCGAAACATATGATGCATCCCTTAAACAAAATTTTCAGATGAGGGCTGCTTTGATGTGGACTATACATGATTTCCCCGCATTGGGAATGACGTGTGGCTGGAGCACACATGGGAAGCTAGCATGCCCTGCTTGTATGGGCGTGAACCCGGTCATACGTTAAAGCACGGCGGAAAGGCCTCGTGGTTCGGATGTCACCGTAAGCTTTTGCCACCGGGCCATCAGTTTCGTACGCAGAAGGATAAATTTGACGGGACAATCGAGCGTGAGGTTGTCACGCTGGACTACCCATCTGGTGAAGAAGTACTCTCACACCTGGAGGCACTTGATACTGACATACCACACGGTAAGGGTGTGCCGGATCAGAAGATTGCAGGGTTCGGGAAAGAGCACAACTGGAGAAAATTTTGTATCTTCTGGGAGTTAGCCTACTGGAGGACGCTCGTTATCCGAAACAACATGGATGTGATGCATATTGAGAAGAACGTTTTTGATAATGTGTTCAACACAGTGATGAATTTCAAGGGCAAATCGAAAGATCACCTTAAAGCGAGAAGGGATCTACAACAGTTGGGTGTACGCCGTGAATTGCATCCTCGGACAGTCAGTGGGAGGACCATACTTCCGAAAGCACCTTACTGTCTAGACAAGAAACAAGTGGAGAAGGTCTGTCAGTGGGTTAAGAATTTGAAGCTTCCGGATGGGTTTGCGTCCAACATATCTCGTTGTTGCAATGTATCGGAATGCAAGTTCCAAGGGATGAAGAGTCACGACTGCCACGTATTCATGGAGAGATTCATTCCTATTGCCTTTCGGGGACTGTTGCCACGGGTTGTTTGCGAGACTTTGACTGAATTATCTCATTTCTTTCGAGATATATGCTCTTCTACGATCCGGGTGAGTAACATGGAAGTGCTTGAGAAGAACATTGTGGTGACGATTTGCAAGCTGGAGAAAATCTTCCCACCTTCGTTCTTTGATTCAATGGAGCATCTGCCTGTTCACTTGGCATATGAAGCTAAGATGGGTGGACCCGTGCAATATCGGTGGATGTATCCCTTCGAGAGGTAATCCTTAAATTGTTACAGTTGTTCGTTTACACTTAATGCGACATCTGTTATCATTGATATTCCACCTAACTCGATTCCCTAAACTTCTAGGTTCATGTTCCATTTAAAGAAAAAAGTCCGTAATAAGGCTCGGGTTGAGGGCTCAATTGCGGAGGCTTACGTAATGGAAGAACTTGTAAACTTTTGTAGTCAATATTTCGGTTCGGATGTTGGTACAAGGTTAAATCAACTAGGCCGAAATGATCCCGGAGCAAGCACAAATTTGGAAGGGCAATTGTCAATATTCAAGCAGTCAGGTAGTCCGTTCGGCCGAACGTATACTCGATGGCTAACAGATGAAGAGTACAGTGCTGCAACAATATATGCCCTTCTAAATTGCGATGAAGTTTCGGCATTCGTTGAGTAAGTTAAAGTCTTAATTCACTTACATTGTTGTACATAATTGAAAGTGTGTGTTAAGCGAGTTAAATGCATATTGGTTTGCAGTGAGTTCGATGCGGAATCTTTAATCACTGATCCCGCTGTACTTGAATCTCATCGGAAATCACAATTTGTACAGTGGTTCAAAATCCGTGTAAGATTATTTAACGAAATTATATTATGTGTTATATACAGTTCTGTGGCCAATTAGTATACTGATTTATCCTTAATTTTTACCGTCATCTACAATAGGTTCAGTCAATGGATAGACCAGTGGCCTCCTGCTTGAAATTACTAGCCGAAGGCCCTAACAAACAAACATCCTGTTATGGAGGCTATATCATCAACGGGTTTAGGTTTAACGTAAAAGATGATGACCGAACAAAACAAACCCAAAACAGTGGAGTCTTGGTCAACGGCGACTGTTATGCCGAGAATTGCATGGATTTTTACGGAGAGCTAGATGAGATTGTTGAGCTAACATATCTGGGTTCCCAAAACTGCCTGGTAATGTTCAAGTGTACGTGGTTCGATGTCACATGCAGTAGAGGAATCCGTGTTAGCTCTCAAGGGATTGTAGATGTCAATGTCAAGTCAAGACTTGCATCAGACGAGCCCTTTGTGTTTGCTAGTCAAGCTGTACAAGTCTTTTACGCGGAGGACGTCGCCAATCCCAAATCTCATTGGTATACAACTATCAAGTCCAAGAAATTACCCGTGACATATGACAGTGAGCTAGACTCATTTCAAGCCGACGAACCACGTGTCTTGTTCCCTGTTGAGGTCAACAACGAGGAGGACGATCTTCCTCTTCCAACAACACTTCTTGTGGGAGAAGAAGTCGTAGATGATGACGCGGAAGATGTTGAAAGTGTTGGAGATGATGTGACCGAGTCTACTGATGAAGAGGATGAATTAGAAGATGAAGAGGACGACGAGTCCCACGAAGAAGAGGGCGACGAGGATAGTGATGAAGATGATTCGCAAACTGACAATGATTGACTTGTAATGTTGTAACATCACGGGAAAAATGTAGTAACATTTTAGAACTTGGTGTTTATTGATGTGTTTTTGCACATCCGTTCATATATATATATATATAGTGCCGATGATGATTTATGCCTAAATTATTGTTTTTCACGTGTTAATGTCTTTGTATATAATATATATGAAGTCAGATATGGATAGGATACGGGCTATTCGTGGTCGGGCTGGACGCCGAGCTGCTTCCTCCCCGGTTAGTCCCACCTCGTCATTGCCTACTGATGACGAGGCACAGAGTGATCGTGGACAGCCATCGGGGGCCAGCCCCAGCCGTCACCATCACCGTCGCCCCAGCCCAAGCTCGAGCCGTCGCCCCAGCCCGACGCAGATTCATCCCACACGCGCGTGCATTCTCCATCTTCCGTGGGTTCTACCTCAGGTATAGTTGATAACCGTGTTTCGTACATTTTCGTTAGCCTTATATTTGAACTGTATTAATGTCTGTGTTTTGTAGGATCTCGACGAGGCCGTGGTCCGACACGCGGGGTACGCATCGACCCCCAGCGTAAACAGAGAGTTACCCTCACGCAGGAGGGCCTGTAAGTACTAAAAATATCACCTCATGCCTTATGTTTAAAATTTTTGGGTGTTAATTTATATTTGAACTGTATTAATTAATTTAATTACTTCTTTGGCAGGATCCTGGAGAATATGGCGAGGACGAAGATCGGCGTTCTTGTGAAGGGCCGATTCTTCGAGCCACGCCTGTACTGGAAGGACTGGGATGCCGCTGCGAGGGAGGCCCTATGGGAGGAGTGGCTGGTGCGGTGAAGTATTTTTTTCAGCGTTAGTAAATGTTAAATTATAGTTTGCTTTATGTTGTTAATTTGTGTTATTGAATGCATTACAGGAGGGGTTCACGTTTGACACGCCTGAGCAGCAGGTACTGGGGCAGCAGGCTTTCTTTGCCTACATCGGCAAGAATTACCGCCGATGGCTCCACGATGCACGGGACCCGGCGAAGAAGGCGCTGCCCGCGGGTGCCCCGATGACGGACATGACGAAATATCCCCCACATTGGATATCTCACCGTGTATGGGGGGAGATGTAGATCGGTGGGCTGCGGATCCAGGTTGGGACGCCAAGAGTAAGAGCGGGGCTGAGAACAGACAGAACAGAGATCCGACGCACACGGGGGGGTCGGTGCCACACGACATCGTCCGACACATGAACGCGGTCGAGCACCCGGATCTAGAGGAGGATGAGGTCATAGCTCTGACCTATACTCAGACGCACGTGCGGAAGAAGGACAAGGACGAGACGCACCAGGCGGGCGACTATATTTCAGATATTGCCCGGCGGATCGATGTGAGTCAATTTATTTAAGTTAATGTTTTTTCTTTCTATCCTCAATGTCTGTTTCGTTAATTAATGCCCTAACATATCGTTAAACCACTATTTTTGCAGGCCTCGTATGAACAGCTAAGGGGGTCCGAGCAGCAGTCCGGACAGCCGTCAGCGTCCACTAGTACGGCTGCGAGTACTGGGGGGTTGAAGCGATGGCTGGATACGCCGGAGGTCGTGAATCGGCCGAAAGGCCGCATACGCGGCCTGCCTAGCACGACTCCTCGTGCCGTGATAGGAGTGTCCTCACCCCCTGCTGCCCCTCCACAGACACCGGCTCCTCGGCCTCAGTTGGACGACGAGGAGATCCAACGCATTGCTACAGTGGTGTGCCGGATGATGAGGGAGCAGGGCACTGCTGGACCGGCCGCCCCGGCCCCGGATCAGCAGGATCCAGATCCGGGACTCGGGAACCCCTGATGAGCCCCTTCCCGTGCCCATTCCTAGCTTCCCCCCCCGCCCCCCGCGCCCGGCTTGTACTCTTCTCCCCTCTCCTAACCTGCTATATCCGGTTCCCGGCTTGTACATGCATATGAGTTTTTTTTATAATTAATATTTTTTATAATTGATTATATATTTTTCTTTCTATATTTATTATTTTGCGTTGTTGTTGAGAATTGAAAATTGTATTACAGGTCTAGGTAATTGAAAAATAAAAAAAAAATTCAAAAAACAAATTGACCTTTGGCGACGGATTTATTCCGTCGCTAAAGTATTCCTTTCAATCAGTTATTTAGCGACGGAATATTCCGTCGCTAAATAAGTTTTTTAGCGACGGAATATTCCGTCGCTAAAATATTTAATCCGTCGCTAATTGGACAAAAAAGAAAATATATTAAAATTCTAAAAATATAATTCGCGACGGAATATCCGTCGCTAATGAAAAATAAATCCGTCGGTAAAAATGACATATTTAGCGACAGATTTAAAAATTCCGTCGCTAAACTATTAGTGACGGGCTTTTATACGAGGGATTTTTAGCGACGGTGAATCCGTCGCTAATTCTTTTAGCGACGGATTTTAGGCTTTTAGCGACGGATTTCCCCGTCGCTAAAAGCCTGTTTTCTTGTAGTGAGGAAGATGAAAGGGATGAGATGAGAGACGTGTAACGACCCCGAAATTCAGAGCTCTGTCGATCGAACTCCCAGAGCGTTAACCAACCATATCACATCAAATCTGACGCTGTTTTGACACAAACTTTAGAGTTTCTAAATAGATATTAACTCGAATTCTCCAAAATGTATAGTCTAAAATAAACACTTACTTAAACTACTACAACCTAAACTTAAGTTCTTTACAGAACAAGTTAACCATGCAGACCCCTGCAGGAGTCTTATTAGTCAAAATAATGGTGGGGACTTCAGAATCTCGCTCAGGCTCTAATCCATTCTCAAGTAATCTACGGGTGATCATTACCTGTAGAAGGAATCAAACGAGGGTGAGCTTTTGAGAGCTCCATAAGGTCGCTCAAGAAACAAAAGAACAAAATACAAAATAATTCAAGAGTCAATTCAATGATAATTTTTCAAAACATCTCAAACAATCATAAACAGTTTGATAACAACATGAGGAAAAGTTTCACCTCAATCCTCTGTGATCAGATACGAAAACAACCATTTAAAGATCAATTTCAAATCCACCATTTTAAAATACAAAGATGATTTCCCAAAGGATTTCAAAACGAGTATAGATAGTTCAGAGACAATATAGGAAATGATTTCAAACAATCACACCTAGTTTGATAATAATATGAGGAAGAGTTCAACTCGATCCCCTTCGAGCAGATATCCAAACAATTATTTTAAGATACAATATAAACAAATTAAGAAGATATTGACCATGACCAGAGGCACACATGCAGTGCACAATACAGAGTACATATGCATAATGCATAATAACTAGTCCTTTTTATCGAGGTACTAGCATGCATTCCACGCGGGAACATACCATCCTTTTAACGCCTCCCACATAACAGATTTCCAGGTCAATATAATGAAGACAACAATCATTGAATCAACAAATAATTCAGTGCTCGACATGTAATAAGAAATGAGCAATGATATGAGTTCAAATAATTGATTTAGGCTCGATATTAGAGTTTCACTAGCAATAACATGCTGATATCAATTCATAATTCAGAGTTCAGTAACAATAGCCACAAATAATTCAGAAGAACGAATACGAAACAAATTGATAATTGAGGTTCAGATAGAAATCCTCACCTCAGGGTTCAGATAGAAATCCTTATTCAAGGTTCAGATAGAAACCCTTACCTAAGTCCGAAGCTAAGCTAATCGAACATTCTCCTGTTTTAACCTAAACGGAATACTCAAGTTATTAGAATACAATCTATAGTACGATATTATGAACCTAATACTAGCTCACACATATTTCCATGATGACCCACTCACTGGGTATGCAAAATTACCAAAATACCCTTCATGTGTAAACGCCAAAAGCACCCCCCTCATACCTAACCACCTGAACATCATTTTCATAAGTAAAATCACTAAAATATCCCTACTTTATGTGAATTTACCAAAAAGTACATTTTTTATAGGTAAAATTACCAAAACTCCCCATCGGGTGAAAATTACCAAAACACCTCCTAGTGCCCCTCGCACCAGCAAAATCTGAAAAATATTTTCAAACACTCTTTTAAGCAACTTGAAATCATTTTTGGGTTAAAAAGTATTTTAGAAATCGAAAATCCCAAACCACTGTCCAGATCGAACGTTCAGAGGCCGATTCTGCTAAAAATACCTATCGACCACGAAATGACACGAAATTTTAGGTACTAAGACATCTCAGTAAATATAAGGTTCTCCTAATACTTTTAGATTCAAATAACTTGATTTGTTATATTAAATAAATCAAGAACCCCTTTTTCACCGATACAATTATTTAGCATTCTTCGTGAACACTGAAAAATCTCAAAATCTTCCACAGTGTACGTCTCGTAAAAATAATGGGGTTCTTTGTTTTACACTTGGTCAAAATCTAAGCAAAACTATTTTTAAAAATTTCACACAATAAACTGCCTGAAAATTATAGTAACTATTCAAGAATCACACACACAGTATGACACCGTAAACTCACAGAATGTCTCCTTCCTCCCACTACCGAGACACCCACTTACACAATTCACACACCCATAAACACGTATACCTATATCTAATTACACACTTTAACACACCTAAAACACACAGACACACACACTATTACGCACAATTATATATACACAGTCCATATCCGAACACACACACACATAGCCACTCAAACACCCACACTGTCACGTACCAAAAAAACATACACACACACACACCCTCGGCAACACACTAAAAACACACACAATCTTACCAAATTTCCTCCTATACATACTTATACACATCATACCACACACACACACACTTTACACCACCAAAACACACGCACACATCACAACAACACTGTTGTCGTAGCAGTAGTGAGCTTCACCCACACACACCTTGCATATAACAGACACACGTGCTGAATAGACATTAACGCCTACCTGCTACCCCTCTTCTACTCCTAAACAGACACAATTACAAACAACCACCCACCCAAAATACACACCACCAAAACACACACATGTACACACAGTAACACACACACACACACACACACACTAAAATTGAAAAAAGAGACTACCTTGAAGAATTTCCACCCCCTCTTCCTTTTTCTATCTCTTTTTCTCCCTTTTCCCCTATTTTCTCTCTCTCTTTCCTTGTTTTCTATTTTCTATTTTTATTTAATTTCTTATAGCTATAAAAAAAAACCATTAGTTTATGTAGTAATCTAATTAGTCACCAAACAAAATAAGTAGGAGGTGGCAACCTCTAAGACAAAATTATCTAAACATTTGACACCTAAGTACCAAATTTCCAAAGTTGCAAAATAGCCCCCAAAGTATCCATATTTACAAAATGACCCAAAAACTTTACTAAATTACATTTTGACCCCAAAATAGTTTTAACATTTCATACTCTATTAATACCTGAGTATTGCTCAAAGTTATCGGCCATTTTATTTTTCAGACAACAGAGAATTATTTTAGACAGCTAAAAAAAGTACAGAATATTACAAGATGAGTAGATCTAGGTAGCCCATATTATCATTTCAGAGAGACTAGGTTTGTGTGCAAAGTGTGGTGGGCTTCTTTATGTGCAAACATAATTTGGTAAAATATGAATGAACTTATAAAAAGCGCCAACAAGAGTTAGAATGGTTAGAAAGAACCAGTAGCCAAGTGGTTTTTACTTTTGTAGAATTGTTGTCAACAAGAACTTTGATTATTCCAATTATAAGACATATACAACGTTTACTATGTTCCTTTTGGGTCGAGACTTCCAAAGCAAAATGATTGAAGGAGCACAGCCACCAAGTTATACATACTCATTTACACTTAAAGACTTTTTTGCTGTTACAAAGGAAAGGAAAGTACAAAAATTAAGTGTGGGGTGCACCACCCTAATAGCATCTACTAGGAGCAACATTCTCAGTTCTTTAGGGGGTTGGTTGAGATAAACGAAAGCCCCATCTTGGTTAGTCCTCACGTTAGCGAGTATGTCATTACACTGGTAGCCCTGTCTAAATGCACGAGTTATTCCTGAATTTGTCAGGAAAAGCAAAAAGTGATGGTCTTTGGTTAAATTTGTTAAGGTGTGAAAAGATTATTTTTCTTTGTTTACGAAATTTTTGAGCCATCATAGAGTTGGTTTCTACCCATACTTCATGTATCTTTATCCTTGATGAGTTGCAGAGCTTTGAGGATTCCAAAGAGCTCCACTTCTAGACTATCATTAGTGGGTAGGCAGCTGAAGAAGCCTCATAGCTATTGTCCATTATTTGTCTCCCATGATGCCTCAAAATCCTCCCTGTGGGTGCTTTTGGCAAATCCACCTCTATTGACCTTGATGATACACGGAAGGCGAGCTAATCATCTAGTCAATTTGGTGTTTTTAGGGGGAGGGGGTTAGTGGAGTGCTACTGATTAAATCAAGGTCTTTAGCATACTCCAGATCTTCTTCCATGCCGGCCAAAGGTCAAATGAGGACCCTTCAATGACCTCTTCACCCCGCTCCTTCCAGATTTGTCAGAGACAAGCTAAAAAGACATATTTTCACTAAATATTCCAGAAAATATGACTATGACCTCGCATAAGATTATTTTTTAGCCAGTGAAGGAGATTGCTACTGAGATTCAGCTCAAAGTCCTGAGGATTGAACAGTTTCTCCCACATAATTTTGGCTTTAGAACATTTCCTTAGAGTGTGATCCATGCATTCGCGTTCCCTTTTGCATCCGTCATACAAAGGGTTAGGAGTGATGTTTCTGATGCATCTAAGTTCATTACCGAGTAAACGACCATGACGATAGTCCAGAGAAACATCAGCAGTTCTTAAAGAATCTTGAGTTTCCAAATCCAGGCTATCCAGACTAGGTAGGGGATTATTAGTCATCAAACCAACAAATTGTAAGTACTATATGTGAAGAATTTGCCATTTTTTTCGATTCCCTAAAAAGTGGAATCTTTTGTAGGTTTGGACATAGGAAGATGAATTCTGGCGATGAGATATATTTCAATGGTAGGTATGAGACGAATAAGAGCCTGGTGCGCTATGTGAAATGATGATTTCCTTAACAATGATATCAGGTTCAAGAGAGGTGTTAGAACTGAGATGGGCCTCACCAACCCACCAATCTTTCCAGGATGAGGCGTTTTTGCCATTTTGGGTTCTCAGCATTAGGCCCATGTTCATTAGGGAGATGATCACCCTAATGGTCCTCCAAATATGAGAACCAACTTATTTATAGGCCAGTTTAATTTTTAGGATTACAAGAATTGGAGTACTTGGACTTAATTACTTTAACCCATGATAGATTTTTATAGCTATGATCTTCCAACTAATTTTGGTGGTGAGAACATGATAACTATAGTGGGATTTTCTAATGCCAAGCCCCTCATGGTCTTTGGGCTCGCACACATTATTCCAATTAACCAAGTGGATTTTCTTGGAGAGGGAAATACCACCCCAAAGGAAATTTATATTGGTTTTGTCAATGTTAAAAGTGACCTTCTTGAGGAGGATTTGAGTCTCATAATGTTGTTGGGATGGTCAAAGTGACAGATTGGAAGTAGCCCTGCCAGCCAGGGGCAATAAATTGATTTCCTAACTCGCCAATTTATTATGTATTCTTTTTATCGTATCATAAAGGTTTCGGAGACTCTTTTATGGATCATAAGTATACCAAGATAGGTCCTAATATTAGATGTAAGAGGGATCCCACATCTCGAAGTAAGAGCTCTAGCTTTATGTAAAGGGATCGCACATTTCCAGTAATGCAGCTTATAATCAGTTTAACCCAATTGGGAGGAAAATTAAAGGAAAACAAAGTTTGCTTAACGAATTTCCAGTTCAGCCTGTCATAAGACTTCTCATGATTAACTTTGAAGATCATGCCCATTTCTTTCTTTTGGAGTGTTTGACCATCTAAATGATCTCTTGGGTAACAATGGTGTTGTCAATAATGAATCTTCCAGTTATGAAACTACTTTGGGCAGGGCTGATGATCTTAGGAATAAGGGGTCTCATTCTAGATACGAGAATCTTATACATGGCTTTATAAGAAACATTGAGGAGACTGATAGGTCTTAATTGAAAATTTTCTTGGGAATATCAATTATGGCAATAAAGGTGACAAAGGCATTGTTGTTCTCCTTAGGCATGTTCCCACTGTATAGCATTCCCTAATGAACCTACAACAGGACAAGCCCACTACCTCCCAATATTTATGATGGAAGAGGCCATTTAAACCATCAGATCTAAGGGTTTCAAAGGCTCGAATTTCAGAAGGCTTTATGGATCTCCGCGTGAAAGATGGGGGCTCATAATCCTCCGGAGTCTGTAGGTCCCTAAATACACCTAGAAGGGGGTGAATATGTGTTTTACAACTTTGAGTATAAAATAAAAACGAGATTACAAAGTAATGACAAATATAACAATAATAACTTCAACATAGAGATTTATATTGGTTCGGCCCCACCAGCTTACGTCCAGTCCCCAAGCACTCCACACAAGGGAGACCTACTTGAGCCTTTCACTAACCAGCTAGCTTCGGGTGCAAGCTCAAACCGCAGTACAATTTCCGAAACCCTTCCAAGGTTTCCAACAGTTTACAAATGAAAAGAAAATTACAATTGGAATACAATAAACAAACTCCTTCTTGAGTAGATATTACAATGAATAATCTTAGACTAAGCCTTCTTAGGTGGGGAGATCTATATTCTTTCAAGAACCAAACCAAGAAGCTTATAATAAACTATCTCAAACTCAACAGAGAATAGATGAGAATGAGAGAACAAGATGAGAGGGTGTTTTGAGATGAGGATGAGAGAGTATTGAAAAAGATTCGCAAGAAGTGTATTAAATGCTCTCAAGGACTCCTTTTTTATACTGGTTAGGAAAGTGAACCGTTATGAAGGGAAAACCTAAAAAAATGATTCGACTCAAACATAAGTTTGATTCGACTGAAAGTACTACATAGAGAAATCAGTCGACTGAAAATTTAGTGAGAAGAGATGGTAAATACACTGATGAATTGAGTCGACTAAAAACGCCATTTCATTCGACTAAAAACTTTTGGCTTCGACTAAAAACTTTTGGCTTCGACTAAAAACTTTTGCTTCCACTGAAAACGTTTGCTTCGACTGAAAACTTTTGCTTCGACTGAAAATTTTGGCTTCGACTGAAAAGTTTTGCTTCGACAGAAATTTTTGGCTTCGATTGAAATTTTTTGCTTCGACTGAAAAGTTTGGCTTCGACTGAAAGCTTTTGCTTGGACTGAGGGCTTTTGCTTAGTCTGAAAACTTTGGCTCGACTAAAAACTTTTGCTTCGACTGACTTATTTTTAAGACCAGAGCAAAGGAATTGCACAATTGAGTCGACTGCAAACTGTTTACCTTCGACTGAAACATTCAGTTTTGGTTCTTTACTTGAATTTCTGTGAGATCTTTAACGAAAGACTTAGAAATGCTAAAAAAAATGAAATAGACTACAAGTCCTTGCATCTTTAATGTAGTCCGAGTCTTTAAATCTCAAATCCAAGTCCGAGTTCAAGCTTTGTCCAAGGCATGATTTTGTCTTTGTTTGATTAAGATAAATCCTTAATAATATTGTCAAATTAATGTTAGAGATAATAAATTTGGAATCATCAAAATCGATAAGTCAACAATCTCCCCCTTTTTT
Source organism: Escallonia rubra (assembly GCA_033065855.1). Classification (NCBI taxonomy): domain Eukaryota; kingdom Viridiplantae; phylum Streptophyta; class Magnoliopsida; order Escalloniales; family Escalloniaceae; genus Escallonia; species Escallonia rubra. The sequence goes on along the minus strand of JAVXUO010003189.1, from coordinate 2,202 downwards.
ATGATGACAACATTAGTTCTAACATCATATAAACATACTCCCCCTTGATCAGTTAACATTCAAACAAAGTAATAACTAAAAGAACATCTTCTAATATTCAGCAAAAAATTGTTAAAGATGCGTACAAAGAATGATCAATAATTAATCGTTCTCCCCCTTTGTCAAATAAAAAAGAGGGGCAGGCAACGCAACAATCACAGGAGTAAAAAAGAAAGCATCTAGGGCCTACGGCGGTGAGCACCCTGGGCAGAGGAGGCTGGATCAGTAGGCGGCAGAGCAGATCGACGAGCACCTTTTGCAGAAGATGATGGATCAGCAGGCGGCGGAGCGGTTGTGGGTACTTCAATGACTTCGACGACAGGAGGAGACGGCGGCCTCGATGGGATGTACGGGAGATGCGGGTTGTTGAACCATTATTCCCCTTTGGTGCCGGTGTGTCTAGAAGGAAAGATATCAGGACGAGTCACCCTAAAGCCATAAGCCTGATCGAAGATCTGATGTGCCGTATAAATAGACAACGGGTTTTCGGTCGACTGAAACATCATTTTCAGTCGACTGAAAAGATTTAAGTCGAATGAAAAGATTTAGCTAAGATCACACATTCCTAAGCGACGACGAAGAGAACAAAAAGAGGATTCAGCTAAAGGCTTAGTAAAGATATCTGCGAGATGATCTTCAGAACCAACTTTCTTGAGTTCTATTAAACATTTTTGAACATTTTCTCGAAGAAAGTGGTGACGAATATCGATGTGCTTAGTGCGTGAGTGTTGAACATGATTTTTACTAATATCAATAGCACTGCTACTGTCGCATATAATAGGAATATGGTGTATTAAGACACCAAAATCTCGTAAAGTTTGACGCATCCACAGTACTTAGGCACAACAGCTTCCAGCCGTAACATATTACGCCTCAGCTGTGGAGAGAGTCACATATGTTGTTTCTTACTGTGCCAGGACACTAAAGCATCTCCAAGGAATTGACAAGTGCCACTAGTACTCTTGCGATCGACAATACATCCCGCATAATCAGAATCAGAAAAACCTACCAGATCTAGCGAGGAATTACGTGGCTACCAAAGGCCTAAATTTAAAGTCCCAGAGAGATATTTGAAAAAACTTTTAACTGCAATAAGATGAGATTCTTTGGGACAAACTTGAAATCGGGCACAAATACATACACTAAACATTATGTCAGGTCTAGAAGCAGTAAGATAAAGCAAACTACCAATCATATCATGATAAAGTTTGTTATCTACATCTTTACCATTTTCATCTTTGACAAGATTAACGCTATGAGAAATAGAGGTACATCTAGGTTTAGCATTATCCAAGCCAAACCTTTTCAAAAGCTCCCGTGTGTACTTGGACTGACTTATAAAAATTCCTTCTTTTGACTGCTTGATTTGAAGTCCAAGGAAAAAGGTAAGTTCTCCCATCATGCTCATTTCAAATTCCCTGCGCATACTCTCAGCAAACTCTTGGCATAGATCATTGTTAGTGGCACCAAAAATAATGTCATCAACATAAATTTGAACTATTAAAATGTGCGAGTTACGATTTTTTGTAAAAAGAGTGGTATCGATTGTAATGCCCCGAACCCGAGGGTTCGAACACATTCGTAAACCAAAATCCACACACCAACGACATAACTATTATAAAGGTAGAGCAGAGCATCTAGGATACCACAAAAACAATTATCTAAATCTCAAATATTTAACTCCAAAATATAATCCAACACTTACATACAATCCCTTAAAAAATTTAATTCCAAAATACTTCAAAACTTTATTAAAAGACAATTAGACTAAATATCTAAATCCATAAGAATATAAATCAGCTAACTAATATTTCGTCTAAAGAAATCATAGGCTCTATTCTCAATATCAGAAACCAAAGCAATTCTCGCCGCTGCACTAATATCTCGCCCTTCGTGCTAATTTTGGCCTGGAAGGGAAGGAAACAAAAACAAAGGGGTGAGCACGAATTGCCCAGTAAAAGATCTTGCACACAGAGGGCCAAAAACGAATACGAAACTAGAGTTATCAAATATAGCCAATAAATAGGAATTTAGATAACTGAATCAAATTTCACAAACGAATGGTTAAGGTGACCAAAAGAGAGTTACCAAAAATGAATAACAAATTTGAATTATCGAACATAACCAATAGATATGAATTGATAACTCAACCAAATTTCACAA